>JACXGI010010722.1:0-18006 GCA_016801175.1 Esox masquinongy
CGCATTGCTGCAGTAATTCAGGCAAAAGGAGCCCCAACTAAGTATTGAGTGCTGTACATGCTCATACTTTTCATGTTCATACTTTTCAGTTGGCCAACATTTCTAAAAATCCTTTTTTAATATTAGTCTTAAGTAATATTCTAATTTTCTGAGATACTGAATTTGGGATTTTCATTAGTTGTCAGTTATAATCATCACAATTAAATGAAATAAACATTTGAAATATATCAGTCTGTGTGTAAAGAATGAATATAATAAACAAGTTTCACTTTTTGAATGGAATTACTGAAGTAAATCAACTTTTTGATGATATTCTAATTTTATGACCAGCACCTGTACATGCTATAAGAAAATTTCGAAGCGCATGCTAGCGGCCAATACGCAAACATTATCATAATGTACGATCGGAATTATAGATGAATAGATCAGGGGCTTTTCTTATTTATTTTTTTGGTCTATTTGAGACCCGGGGCTATTCGTAAAAGAACCGGGGCTATAGCGCCGGACGCCCAGGCCTAAGGACGCCGCTGGGGAAAATTGCCACATCAATTTTCAAAGCCTGAGGCAGTCAGGTCTCGGACACTCAATCGACGCTAGTGGTTTCGTTCAATATCACGTGACAGTGTTTCAACACCTGCCTAGGTGACCAGAAAATGTTTCGGACCGTCGTTCCGATCCAGTGAGTGTCAGATGGGTGTCGAAAAGCTCAGAACAGTATCGAGCATGTGTGCACAGCAGCCCATCACCACTTCAGACAATATTCCGATGCAGTGTGTCGAAAAAACTGGAACAGCCCATCACTACTTTTCAACATGCTTTTTTTTTAACAATGCATCCATTATAATGATTTGGATGATAGTCAGAGCCATAGGATGCTCTAAATGAAATTAATAACATAAAGACAATAAATAGTAAAGTTTCAATAGGGAGAACACAAACCGTGATTTGAACTCGTGTAGTTCCACAGGAATTTCTATAACACTACCCACTTGACCACTGCTGAACTTCACTCATGGCTGTAGTAGCCTACTGAAATTAGTAATAAGGTGTTCAGTAAAGGCCGCGATGCGTAACCTAAAAGAGTTACTGCCATAGACGATAGAACATTTCTATGGTTACTACCGACTACACTAACTTCCAACAAAGGGACGCCACTCATTCAAAGCTGTTGGTATTGCACTCGGTTATCAAAACATGAGTCATTAAATTGTTTGTGACATAACTGCACAGGTTTCGTTCAATAACCCTACGTGCACACTGTCCGCTCGCTAGAGTGACAAAGAGGCATGATCTCATTCATTTCCAACGAGAGCCAGCGAATCACGGCGACACCGGCCGGAGCTACTCTCGGAGACAAAATCTTCCAGCGACAGTGACAGTTGAGATATGTTCAACTTTATGCTAATTTCCAGCGAGCGGGCAGTGACGGAGTTCGGCGACTACCAATAGCAGGGTGTTTGTTCTCTGCATCTTGAAGTCCCTTCTCTTTTCTACTCGCTAGCAAAAAAAAACTCACTCGCTAGCTTAAATAAGTGTCTGGTTTCCCCATTCTCTGGCTTCATGCAGAGATATAATTATAAAAAAATTATGCATGGAGGTTTTCAGATCGTTGGGATCACGGGTGCGTGATACATAATATTTGCAGAGACGGATGTTTCCCCTATACTGGTTGACTGGCTGTCGCTGGCATAGATTAGGAAGACACGCCCCGCCCGAGCGGGCAGTGTGCACGCTAGTTTCGGCTCAGCGACAGCCCGCCAGAGATTGAGCCATTTGCAAGTTGAGCGAGCTGACAGTGTGCACGTAGGGTGACACGTATATTGTTTCGGCGCCCAGCGTCACGTTACCAGAAGTGTTTTGGAACAAGTCTCGGAACATTGTTTCGATGCAGCGATTGTCGAACAGATCGGAACAGTATTGAGCGTGAATGTCGAGCAGCCCATCACAAGTTTTTTGTTGAAAACCTCTGTGCCTGTGTCCTGCCTCTAAAACAACACCTGACCCTATGGAGCCATGCTGTTGTAATATGTGGAGAATGTGGTTTGGCTTTGTCTTGCTGAAATAAGCAAGACCTTGCCTGAAAAAGACATTGTCTGGACGGTAGCATATGTTGCTCAAAAACCTGGGTATATATTGTTCAGCATTAATGATGCCTTCACAGACGCGCAAATCACCCATGCCATGTGCACTAATGCACCCCAATACCATCATAGCTGCTGGTTTCTGAACTGTGCGCTGCATGATAACAAGCCATCCATGATTCCCAAAAACAATTTCAAATTTTGATTCGTCAACCCACAGGACAGTTTTCCACTTCGCCTCTGTCCATCATTGTAAATGAGCTTGGGCCCAGTGAAGGCGGTTCTGGAACTTGTTCATATATGTAAGGTCTTTGCCCTGTTCACATCGCCCCTCATCTTGAACCAGCGCACCTCCTGGACCCCAACCTTCCACTCCACCTGAACGCAGCACTCTTCCCGCCTCGCAATCACATGATTATTGATCACCTGTATCACTTACCTGTTCCTATTTTCTATTGAATATAGTGTTTAAATGATTTGCACTTCATTGCATTCTGTTTTTATTTAAATTTTATACAAAGTGGAAAAAATAACCCATATGCTGTAACAAAAAATAGATTACCATAATAAAATGATCCTCATGCATTCTAAACTGTAGGCTATTCTTTTTTAAATTACTTGAATTCATAAACATTCCCAAAAGTGGATTGTCTGTATTTCTTTGGTTTAAATGTTAAAAAAAAATTACTTCAGACAATACTTTCATTTTTTAGTATTTGAGTGAATTTTAGTTTGCAGGAGCTGGGGCAGGGGTGCTACGGCACCCCTACTTCCGCCGTCCTTGGTTTCATGTTATCTTGAAGTTTCAACTGTAGAGTTTTACTGCAGTACTATACAACAGTTTTACAGCAGTAGGGTTTTACAGCAGTACTATAAAACAGTTTTACAATAGTCGGGTTTTATAGCACTACTATACAACACTGGTCCTGGAGGGCAAAAACACTTCTGGTTTTAACTGTCTCTTACTAATCAGGGTCTGATTCCAACCTGGGACACAAGGTGAAGTAAATTAACTACCAGGGAGAAAATAGATCAGTTTCAGCCTCAAGGACCAGAGCTGAAAGGCCCAGTTTTACATTGTCATTGATTTAATGTCTATGGTGACACGCTGCAACCCAACCCAACCTGCCCTAGTAAACATTGTAAACATGGTCCTGTTTGATCAATTAACATTATTTCAGAAGAACATTTCTTGGAAAGGGTTTATCTGATGAGCCTCAAGTTGTTGTCTAAGAGAAAGAAAATGTGTCCTTAATACTGACCTTACAATGATGGAAGTGAGAATTGTTGCCATCTTCTGGAGAAAAAAATAAGCGTTTTTCTGCCAATGCACTATCATGTCAAAAAAGTAAGTACACCCCTAGCAAAGTGGTCTTTTGTTTTTACATATTTGGACACATTGATATTTAAGCTAAAATCCAGCCAATTTCATCGATAAAGGTAACCAAATTCCACAAATGACAAGCTAGTAAACCCCTAGCCAAAGTCCAGATCTCAATCCTATCAAAATGCCATGCCATGTAAGAAAGCCCTCAAACATAACACAATTGAAGCAATACTGTAATTAAGAGCATGCAAAAAATTCCTCCCAGTCTATGTAAGAAACTGATAGACAGTTACATCAAGTTACATCAAGTTATTTCAGTGAAATTGCGGGCAACACCAGCTATTTTTTTGCATTATGAAAGTGCATTTCAGTTTATTTTCATTGCATGAATCTTTTCAAAGTAAAACATTTTGTGTGATTTCTTAAATTGGCTTATCTTTTTCAATTACTCTGGTTGGAATTTAGGTCAAATATCCACATGTCCAAGTATGTAAAGAAAAAAAACTTTCCAGTTGTGTACTTATCTATTTAACTGTATTTGACTATTTAATCGACAATCCTTATGTAAAAACAGCGATGAGATGCAAAGTTATTGTTCAGTTATTGGATACAGAATAAAAAATATGAGAAATGAGAAATGGTCCACATTTACAGACTCAGTATGCTCCCCCGTGTGTGATTTCTGAGCAACAAGCTGCTTGCTTGTTTTTATTTTACCAAATAAGTCAATTGAGAACCAATTCGGATTTAAAATGATGACCTAGCCAGAGGCATGAAGATGGCAAAACAACACTCAGTTAAGCATACATAAAATCAAAACACTATGAATGGGAGAGTAGGAAAAACATGAACAATTTACATTATATGAAATGATACTTATATGCAGATGCATGGATAAGGCCCATAGTATGTGCAGTAATCAGATAACAGTTCAGACAATTTGTTTTTGACAGAGTGACAGTGACAGTGTCAAGTTTTAGAGAGATCTGTGGTTTGTTCTAGTCACTTTGTGTGCTTAATGGTCTTGTGTTCTGGGTAACAGCCTCTGTGTGATGTTGATTCCCACCTCATACATCCTAACTCATCAGATCAGGCGTGTGGGTGGTCTCTTCAAGGACGCTTTTCGTGATGGTTTCCCTCTCTGAGCACTAATGTTCTAACCGTTAGGCTACCAAAAACTGTTCAATAGCCCTCGAACAAATGAAATGACAGAGAGAAAATATGGAGGATTGGGACTGGGCTTTTTTTTTTTTTACAAGCCTTGTATTTGATGGGTTATCGGTGGCCTTCTGCCTTTGCGTAGTGCATTTTGTGATGCACTGTTGTTAAATGCAGATGATCTCAGAGAAATAACAAGTCTGAAGTGATGAACATGTGTCACAGAAACATTAAAGGACTCCTCGTAGAGGGAGGTCATTTCCACCCAGCCACCGCAACCCGATTCTACCTGACAGGAGGCCCGAAACTGAAGAGGAACGCATTGTCATATTGGTTTTGAACAAATCATACGGAATTGGTTAAGGGATTCTTACATTAGACTTGGCAGACTTGGCTTTGCAATGTCTAGATAGCTGTAAACCCAAACAGGTTACTCACTAAACCACAGCTGTTAATATTATTATGGGATTATTACAAGAGGATGACACATCCATAGAGATAAAAAAGGAGGACGCGTCTGTTTGTCGCCTTTGTTATGGTATCGGTGAGCACATGGTCTTACCTACGAAGTTCAGGTCTGACGCGATAAAGTTGTCGTGTTGATTAGATTTGATACCAGCGTTAGACACGTCTACAGTTTGTGCTGAATCGTGGGTGATATCTACCCTTCAATCATACCCTCAAGCTAAATCAAGGACTGCAGGACCCACACTTATGATGGCAATAAAACTGCATCCGCTTTTGATCGGGATTCCCCCAAAGGGTGAATAAGAGTATACAATTCCCCCTTAGTGCTTAGAGTATAAAAACGTTAGTTACTGGGAATGTAACTCCAGTTATATGAGTGGAGCGGAACCCCCTAGACTTCTTACCCTGTCAGCCCCATTTATCGTTGAAGAAATTCGGCAGGCAGATCAAATGGTAAACTCAGTTATATAGGGGCAGGTGTGTCCTGATTGGCTGAGCGGTAGTGCATTTTGACTTTCATAGATTTGACAACTTTGCGGCGTTGTAAACCACTAGGAGCAAAGCCCATAATTAGTTACTGGAGTTACATTCCCAGTAACTAACGTTGCGTCCACGTAAAACTGGTAATTAGCTAGCTAGCTACTTTTTCCAAACATGGACATTTCGGAAGAAGTATTAGATAAGAGCCATAAGAGGTTCAGCATAGTGTTCGGCTCGGCCGACACGTTTGTTTACCACGATCAATGGAGAAACCCATTGCAGAGTCCTGTGTTGCGCAAACGCGTAATTAGAGTGTAGTAACACTGGATGAAGTTCACAATGCAGAGGTGTAGGCAGAAATGTGTTGCTGGGTGGGCCTGTAGAAATGTGGATGGGCAGAAAGCCCATTCATTAGGGTAACTTTGGGGAAAACGCCCCCCCTTAAGGGAAATCTGTATATTCTGACTCAAAAAAAGGACTAGGTTTTGTCAGATTTTTACACGAACATATAGATTAGAGTCAGACAAACACATTTTGGGAAAAATATTGGGCAGAATGTTTCTATTTTATTGCAACTTAATCAAATGCCAAATTAATGGGGTGTTTTACCCACTATCGGTGCAAAATGCCCCTCCCAATGGGGTAAAGTGCCCTCTGGGGTTTTTTTCACCCCCAATTAAGATTTATTCCATATTTAGGTGTCAAAATCATTCTATCAATGTAATCTATACCATTGAAAAGAATTCATCTTGATAGCAGTATTTAAGTGAGCTAACAAAATCAATTTTAACCATATATTGCACATTCCAATATCCAGAGGCAAAAAATGATAACATTTATTACCATTTCAAATAACTTTTGATGACTATTTTGAAATATGTTTCGTTAACCATGAAAAAGTATGCAAAAGTTAAAAACATTAAATCAATAATATTGAGCATCAATTGGAATTCAATATCAGTGCCAATTGATAGGCCTATTATATTAGATGTTTATATATGCTCAGTAAACTAGCTATTGAACTAAAACTACTTATTAGGCTATATCTTGAACTTTTGTTACATTTCAGCACATTTTTTGTTAGAATTTTATATTTTACCAACATATTCTCAGGGGAAAAAAATATTTTTTTTATCTGAACAGGTGGATTACCTAGCCTAATGTCACGTTTACGGAGGTGGAGGCAAATGCAGGGTTGAAGAAGGAGCTTTTAATAAGGACTAAATAAAACAAAACCGAGTGTCGTGCACTGCAGATACAAGAAAGACTATACAACGAAACACAACAGGAACCACAGGACAGGAGAACGCAACAATACAACAATATAATCGACAAAGACAGGGAGAAAATGCCTGAACTAAATACAGACAAACGAGGAGAACAGAAACAGGTGAGGGCTTAACACAGGTGAGCGGAGTTTAACTAATCAACTGAACTAGGAACAGGAAAGACCAAACAAGGACATAACAACCAAGAACACACAGAAAATACGAACAGGAACAGTCCCGTCCGGCTGGGACCTTCCTATTGACTTATCAAAAATCAGTTTAGAAGTCTAACTTCATCACGTTACATGACAATGTTTTCTGAATGATAAAAAATAAAATCAACTTATGTCAAAATCGTTTTTGTGGAATTACTTGCTCAGTTTAGATGATTCAACAACATTTTCTATATGAACAACTATAGTGGCAACCAGGGAATGTGTGGAAATAAAATTTGCCAAAATTTGCCAGGTTAGGACCAGGCCTGGTCTGATTTTTTTTTATACAATTCAGTATAATTTTTCTTAGCTTTTTTTAAACGCTTATTTATCGAACAGCTGGACTTAGTTTTGGCAAAGAAGTAGCAGGCAAATATCCTATTCATAATTTTCAGTCACGTGGTTGCTCTGACAGCCTAGCGAGCAAAACATTGTTGAAACACGGCGCTAACACTGGGAATTCTATGGACCTATTGCACAAGCCAGTCAAATGTTCTACTTTTACAGCCCATGAGTGTTTAGATCACCTCACAAAACATGAAAAACAAAGGTATGCAAACACACTGCAAGTCTTAGGCACTTAGTGCCCATAGACAGTACCCGCTACGTTATTTACATTGTTAATAGCAGCGACATCCCTGCCTGAGCTTTGTGGATGTGTGCATATAGCTTGGGGAGAACTGCGGTCAACCTAGCCGACTCTTGAAAATACTCGGTCAAACTAGCCGTTCGAAAAGATTGTCTGCGCGGCTATACCATTATATACGTCGGAGCGCTCTGAAAGCAGTCTGAGTCGCCTAGACATATGTGTCTTGCTCAATCGGTTGAATATTTAGTATTTCGAGATACATTAATGCATTAAACATCTCTGAAGATGCGATGTAATAAGAAAATGTTTCAGTTTCATGTTTATAGATCTGATCCGGACGTCTTTTGAGAAGAAATATTAATGTCCTCTTGGGGATTCTATTACATTACTTTTATTTGATGCTAAACCACTAACTAATTTTTAACTATTAGTCATTAATTTCAGTTGATTTGTGTTCAGTCAGATCTCCTCTATAGGCACAACACATTCACTCTATGACCTTGGAGAAGTTAATATTTAAATATGTGATGAATCTCTATGATGATGTGGACTCTGTCACACTTAAAGCTACATAAAAGGATAAATTCCTATAATTAGTTAATTAATCCACTTGATTTGTGTTAAGGAAGGTCTCCTTTATATGTACACGACATATGAAGAATGTCTACTGTAGATTTTTTGAGAAAATTGAATTTAAAGGTATTGTGTATCCCTATAGTATGGAGACATGGAAGCTGCTGGATGTTACAGTAAACTTGCTCTTTATGTGGTGAACACATAGAGGGGACATACCTTAACTCAAATCAAGTGGAATAGTTCTCTAATTATGGGAATTGAGGCTGTAATGTAGCTTCAAGTGTGACAGCATCCAAGTCTCCATAGAGATGCAATATACTTTAAAATGTGAATTTCTCCTAAATGCTATTGTAAACTTGCTCTTTATGTGGTCTACACATAGAGGGGACATACCTTAACTCAAATCAAGTAGAATGGTTAACTAATTATGGGAATTGAGGCTGTAATGTGTCTTTAAGTGTGACAGCAGCTGCAATATAGAGATGCAATATACCTTTCAATTTCTCCAAAATTCTACAGCAAAATTGCTCTTTATGTGGTGGAAACATAGAGGGCACTGGCGTAGCTATGGGGGGTGCAGGGGGGTGCGGTTGCACCAGGGCCCGCGGTGAGTGGAAGGCCCATGTTTCGTGACGAGTGGGCCCGTGCTCTGCCTCCGTCATTAGTTATTGTTTGTAATTCACTGTTGTGTTTCAGTGGGACGATCGCAATGCGACGTCAGGTGTGCTGGTAATGAATGTCAGGATTGCCAGAACGTTGTACAAAGCGTATATACCGCCTCAAAAAAAAAATTGTCCGGGGTGGGGGTGGGGGGGATACTATGGCATAGCCGCGCACATAATTTTTCAGAGCGGCTAACAAATTACCGTTGCGTTGGTTCTATGGGTGGTCAGTGTGTAGTGTAGTGCAGCTAGTATAACACACAATCTTGTGATAAATGTACTGGTAATAATATAAATGTTTTCCGAATGTCAGGTAAACCATTTCTAATGTTTAAATGACCTACCATTGACAGCCCAGGTTGCTGTGGAGAAGTTTGGATTGGTGCGATTTTCTCCTGTATTAACTTTATTAACTTAGCTAACGATATATGTTTAACAAGAGAGGCTTAGTTAGCTTCACTAACGTTAGCTAGGCCATTGGAGTTGGTTGCATCGTTGCAGACGAAAACAGATCATGTGATTCATTATGATGATTACATGTAGATATGATTGCAAAAACAATATATACAGCTCTGGAAAATATTGAGACCACTGCAAAATTGTAATTTTCTTTGGTTTTACTATTCATAGGTATGTGTTTGAGTAAAATGAACAGTTTTGTTTTATTCTATAAACTACTGACAACATTACTCCCAAATTCCAAGTAAAAATATTGTCATTTAGAGTATTTATTTTTAGAAAATAATAACTGGTCAAAATGACCAAAAAAAGATGCATTGTTTTCAGACCTCAAATAATGCAAAGAAAACAAATTCATATTCATTTTTCAACAACAAAATACTAATGTCTTAACTTAGGAAGTGTTCAGAAATCAATATTTGGTGGAATAACCCTGATGTTTAATCACAGCTTTTATGCGTCTTGGCATGCTCTCCACCAGTCTGTCACATTGCTGTTGGGTGACTTTATGCCACTCCTGACACAAAAATTCAAGTAGCTCGGCTTTGTTTGATGGCTTGTGACCATCCATCTTCCTCTTGATCAAATTCCAGAGGTTTTCAATGGGGTTCAGGTCTGGAGATTGGGCTGGCCATGACAGGGTCTTGATCTGGTGGTCCTCCATCCACACCTTGATTGACCTGGCTGCGTGGCATGGAGCATTGTCCTGCTGGAAAAAACAATTCTCGGAGTTGGGGAACATTGTCAGAGCAGAAGGAAGCAGGTGTTCTTCTAGGATAACCTTGTACTTGGCTTGATTCATGCGTCCTTCACAAAGACAAAAATTTGCCTGATTCTAGCCTTGCTGAAGCATCCCCAGATCATCACCAATCCTCCACCAAATTTCACAGTCGGTGCGAGACACGTCTAACCATTAGACGACCAGGTGTTGGGCAAAGCTGAAAATTTGACTCGTAAAAGATGACTGTAATGAGTAGGGCAGGTTGTTTATGTATTGTGTTGTCCTGCCCTCTTGTGGTCCTTGTGTGATGTTGTCTTGTCATACCCTAGTTAATTAGTTGATGTCTAACACCGGTGCTTGTCTCCCAGCTGTCTTGTGTTAGTCTCGTTATCTGTGTATTTAGTTTGCTCCCTTCGTGTGTGTTGTGTGGATCATTGTTTTATGTTACTTTTGTATTAACTGTTTGAATGGTGTACTTATAAGACGCGGTGTTGCGCACTTATTTCAATCAGTTAATCGTTATAGTTTTCTGTTCGTTGTTTGGTTTTGGTTTCATTTTAAATAAAACCCACGAACGTGAGCAATGCCTGCGCCTGGTTCCTACCCTGCACTCTACAACCGCCGCGACAATGACCTTACTCCATTCCTCTTTGGTCCAATCCTTATGGTCTTTTGCAAACTTCAGCTTGGCTCTTCTTTGCTTCTCATTGATTAAAGGGCTTTTTCTAGCTTTGCACGACTTCAGCCCTGCCCCTAGGAGCCCGTTTCTAATCGTTCTCGCCGTGCACTTCACCCCAGCTGCTGTTTTCCATTCTTTTTGTAGGTCACTTGTCATCCTACGGTTATTCAGTGACATTCGAATGAGTTGATGGTCATCTCGGTCAGTGGACAGCCGTTTTCACCCTCTGCCAGTCTGTAGCTTTGTTGTCCCCAATGTCTGTTGCTTGACCTTGTTCTTATGAACCGCCGTCTTTGAAATTTTCAGGATGGAAGCGACCTGACGCTCACTGTATCCCTCTGCCAGTAAAGCCAGAATTGAACCCTTCTTTTCCTCACTCAAAGCTTTTCTTTTCAACTCTTTTGTCATGCTGAATAGTTATTTTTTTATTCAAATTACCTTTGAGGTACTACTTGCACTGTTTTTGCCATTCAGCTGGTCCTATTGCAAGAGGATAGTGATGATAAAAAAGTATAAAAAAAACACAGCAGTGGTTTTTATACTTTTCCTCGTTAAATTAGATTTGGTTCAGGTAATCACCTAATCAGTACCTCATTAATTAAAACGAGGTGTGCCTGTGATGAAATTTAACAGAGACTGGAATGGAATAGCTGCCATACATGTAGAGATGCTGATTTAAGAAAAATTAGGAGTGGTCTCTTAATTTTTTCCAGAGCTGTATGTGGTTAGCGCATCCAATGGAACTGTAACTATCTGGCATTTTGAAGTATAACTAGTGAAAGTTGTGGAGTTGTTGGTGGAGGGCAATGGCCGTGACGTCACGTAACAACTCTCTATTTGAGAGTTAAATAGACTCCTGTTTAAATAAAATAAAAACATAAAAAATAGACTCCTGTTTGGCATGTCCAATCTGGAACTAACTTCACTGCAGCTTTAAACTGCGAAATACATACAGACCTAGTATGCATTTTTTTTTTTTTTAAAAGATGCTAGTATTGCTAAGCCCTGGGCGAAATTGATCCGTCTGTTTGTCCATTCTGGTTAATTTTTTTTGTGTAAACTGTACTTCAAGGACGCGTATAACAGCACGTGGGTTTCTCGGAGAGAAGAGCTCTGAGCATGCTCGCTTTAGAAGAAAAGTGCGCGTGTGTGCTGCACGCGTGTGGAAGTCGCTCTTCGACCGGAGCGGAGGGGAGCTGGGGAGCTGTCCGTTTCAGAACCTAATAGCTATGAATGTAAAGCTCCTTTCTAACAAGGGTATTATTCTACGTCAACATACCCAATGCGGAAATGGGATAAGCCGCAATGTAAACACGGTTAGTCGGCGGCTCTATCGAGATTCTGCTGCATCTAATAGTATGATTAGCATTTAATGTAATGGCAGGGGTAAGTGACTATCTTTCTTCGTTTACCGTGACAAGATGGTCGTGTGGCTTGTTGTAGACTAGTAATGGTACACCTTCATTAATGAATAAAAAGATCACTCCAGCTGTAGTACACTGCTTTCTGTTTGGCTTCAACACAAGACCTATCATTTCTGTCTGCGCATTTTGCTTTAGTTCACCCAACAATACCACTTTACAGTTCTGTCGCAGAACGAAGTGACCGTAGTGTTTGGAACGTATTTTATTTTCCAAAGCTCATATAAACTGCAGTTATATTCACTATATTCCCGTGGCAGACATCTTTAAGTTTTCTGGATTCAAAACTTATAGGTTTTATCTGTTTCTCAAGACACACAGCCATTAAGCCCTTAATTATTCTTTCAGGTTCTACTCTGTCACTTTTTGGGTCAGTTTTGGGTCTCTCTCGTATACACGCATTAACGCATGCTGACGTCTATTACAATCGCAAACACTCAACCTTATAATGTAATACTACCTCGTCAGATCGAGCCTAGTTCTGCTCTGTATGACACTGTCTGACGTTCTCCAGTTAGTCCACCTCCTTCATCCACACCTCCTTCCATCCAACACCAGTGTGTGGCCATAATGAATTATCCAGATTCTGCTGGCAAAAACACATACAGGAGCCTACGACAATGTTAATGCTATTTTAGTCCTTACAGCTGCATGACCTGTAGGTTTCCATGCTAGTCCTTGATTAAAGTGGGTCTTGTATGAACCACATTCCTACTGAAATTAAAAGATATATTTATTCTGAAAATGTCAGTGGTAATTTATTCTAAATAAGCCACCTCTTAGAAATGTCCTTTCAATCTGTCACTCCACTGCAGCCTGGCTTGGGACTGCATCTCCTTGTAGTATAGATTTCTGCGCCATTCTCCAGCCCAGATTGATTTGACTGTGTAAGGCACTTGGTTAAGCATACAAGCCATCGATCTGTCTACTAGTGCATAAAGTGGGATGTCAGGGCAATAAAACATTCTAATGCCCCCAACTGAAGACAGTGTGGGTGGCATTTCCAATACAAAATGACTCATGAGTTCTAGTAGTTCAGTACCATGTCACATGAAAGCAGCTGGACATTTAGCACATACTGTACATGTTTCAAATATTTTCCAAAAATATGGGAAAAATGTGGTCTTGTTTTCACAGGTGGTGGTCTGCATTCTTCTACCTTTGTGTACCTATTCAGGAGACATCGTAATCAATACATCTCATATCCATTGTTGTAATGCATTTCTATCATTCTGTTACAGTCATTCTGTTACCAGGTGTTGGTCCTCTTCACTTACTATAGTTCAATTCTTTAAATAATGTTGTTATATCACACTTGACACCCCAACATTCCTGCATACACCTTAGAATTTGGATTCAAGGGCCCCGCAATGGCACAGCGGTAAAAACACTATCACAAAGTTAGCAGTGTCATTGTGAGACCAGGGTTTGAATCCTGATTGTGGATTGGCCCATGGGTCCCACGGAGGCCGGTGCAATTTGCCGGCACCATCCGGGTTTTTGGGGGTTAGTAGTCAAATATGTTTGCCTTGGCTCATTTTGGTCTAGCAACTCCTTCTGGCGGCTTGGGCACTTGTGAGCATAGTCAAGCTAGAAGACAAAAGGCTTTCTGGCTGAGCAAATAGTGTGATCAGAACCAGAATGGCATAATTGGAAGTGGCGACAATGTAGCAGGGCTTTAATTAAGAATTGGATATAATGAAAATGAGGAGAAAAAAATTGGAATTATTTCATATTTCTGGGGAAATTTGGTTGCATAAAGAATGTCACTCTTTTTCAACTAAATGTGTTTTAATGAAATTGTGAAAAAAATATTCAGACTGCAATGTTTTTCAGAATCTGAACTCTGATGATGAGGCTTTAAACTCTCGCAAGATTAAACCACAGCTCACAGCAGAGCACATGAATGTAATTCGTTATATGTGCTGGTTAGTAAATAATTAGAAGTTGGTTGTTAAATTTTTTACATTAAAACTATATTTTCTGTGGTTGGGTCAAAATATTAGAATATAGCTAGGATATAGGATCAGACTTATGACATGAAACTGAAGTTGTCTCAGCTCTACTTAGGCTTGATTTTTCAACTATTGTATAGAACTCTGACATGCTTGTTGGTTCAGAGAAAATTCTTCTGCATTAACTTAAATAAAGCCACAGCACAATGGAGTTTTTCGGATTTTGCGTTTTCAGGATAAACTCTCTGTCTGGAAAGACAAATCTAGGAGAGTGAATGCAGACAAATACATAGAGTGTGGGTTGATAGCGAGACGACTGACGCAGCATCATTGGGGGCCATTCCTTAAGCTGTCACTCATATGACAATGAGAAATTACCTTCCCTGCTCTGCTTTTTAACTGTCATCAAATTTGATTGATATACTGTCATCAAATTTGATGATTTATGGCTTTCAGTTCACCAGTCCAGATCATCCCAGGGAGGTACAGAACGAGCCTCAGCCAACCAGGGCGTGGATAATAAGAGAGAGCGTCTGTCCAGCTGTGAAAGTGTGAAGTTGATGCATTGGATTGTTTTGCCTTTGTTTTTCCTCAGAGGATTACAACTGTTACCCCACCATGACAGAAATTAGCAGCCTGTCGTTATCCTCTGATTGCAAAGGGGTTGCTGGTGACCTCTGACCTTGGAACCACCCCAGGAGCTAGCTATAAGCTGCACGGTCCTCCACCATCTGTTAGTGCTCAACAGACTACCTTTCACCAGCCAGTAAGACGGCTCTGGATCGAGGGATCTTATTGGCCTGAGCACTTCCCGGAGGGAGGGACAAGGCACAGTGAAAGGCTGGAGGTGTAAGGCAGAGTTCTATTGGACTGGAGGGGGAGGAGGAAGGGAAGAGAACCCGCTTAGTAGTGTGAGAGGCGTAAATCCAGTTTGGATGAGCCGGCAGAGAGGACAGACCACTGTACGTCTAGAGGTGGTGAAGAGGAGAAACGGAGGAGAAAGACAAGGAGGAGGAAGGAGGATGGCAGCGTTGGACAGGCTATGGCCAAGGCTGTTGGTTCTGTGAGGAGGGGCACTCCGAGGTAAGGCAGAATGCGGTCACAGAGAGACCTGGTTGAAAAGTGCTGGTGGCTTTAGGTTGATCAGATATGGAGGAACGAAGGTGGGGTGGGTGGGGGAATCCTATTAGTCAGAGTACAAAGCCTTAACTGCCCTGCTATTAAAGGTGTGTAATATGGGAGAGAGCAAGGGGGTTGTCGGGGGCCACAGGCTTTTCCTCAAGTTATTATCATGAGGTTGTTTATTATTCCATGTGCCTTTTTACCCACTTCGGCATGTAGCAATATAGCGTTATCATTATGTTAATGTGAATGTTCATTGGTTTGCTGGTTTTGGAAATAGTTTGAGATGTCAGCTGTTTTAGTAACTGACTGCAATTACTGATGTGTTTTTAAGGTGTAAGCATACTTGAACTACCATTATTTTTGAGAGCAAGCTTTATTTATCTCCCTAAATCCATCTTTCTGGTATTTTTGGAAGATTTATACATGTGAGGATTGATGTGACATTTCAATATTTTCATACATTTTTTCGTTTATCATTTTCTGTCCGGAATAATGCTTGTAAGTCTATTCTCTTCATACTACCCAAATAACTAAACCCTTCATACAGTGTACTAGAGTTGCCTTTCCTTCGTTGTTCACTTTTAACCATCACCAGACAACTTTGTATTGAATGACCGAAGCACATGGCTAGTCTCGAGTAGGGAGTTAACCTTGTTGTGTAATTCGATAAAGAAATAACTGCTGTATAGATGTATAGGACTATTTATCTTGACATGCATTAGGACAACAAAACGTCTTGGCTAGCCATGAATCATTTAGATTAATCTCTGGAACGTTACCAAGGGGTTTTGTTACACAAATAGGTGTCCTTTTCACTTTGTTGTGGGTTACCTTGGCATTCACAGATAGTGTTTAATCGCATCTTGTCCTGTGACTCGACTCTTCATCCCCTCTTCATGCGTTCCATCGGCAAAACATTATTGACCTTGACTGACTAATGTGTCATGATGCTTGAGATGTCCTACTCTATAAGTTGAGGTCTTTAACAGCAACATTATTTGAAGGTACCTAACAGTAAAGCTACAAAAGGAGTCTCAGGAACATCAGTAGCACTACAGACGAGTATGAATGGTGTTTGAGATTTGAATGTGATTAGCAAGAGAGTCACGAAGCTTCAATCAATTCCAAAGCTTTGCAATTACAGAGGTCAATAATTTATCAAAGACACCTCCGATCACCTCTATCCAGCCAACACACTTTTTTTGTGCTTGTTACACACTGTCATCCATGCTAGATCAAACAATGATGGGTTCATGTATAAAGTTAGTCTGGACACACTTTTCTATGTGCTACAATTATTATTGCTTAAAGCTATGCATGTCTAACAGGAAAGGCATGTATATAATTTTTACCTTTTACCGAGGGATATTGTGAATGGAGACACTGTGTGAACATTGCTATGGCAGGTTTGATTGAATTCCAACCTGTGTTCATAGACAATTTGATATTGAAACAATGAAACTGTTATATCATATAGATTAACGGATTTGTCTTGGTAGAGAAGTGTTCCTATTCTGACAAACTTTGGAGGGTAGCAAAATTGCCCTCCAAAGGCCATTACTTGGGATTTTAGTTTTTTAGTCAGAAATTATTGTCAAATTCACCTAAGAGACCTTATCATGGGAAATCTGTTCCAAAGTATTCCCAGAAATAAATAAGAGACATTATGTGATTGTTTGTCAAAATAATGAAGGTATTACATTTGTGCTCATAAGTTTGCATACCCTGGTAGAAATTGTGAAATTATGGCATTGATTTTGAAAATATGACTGATCATGCAAAAAATCTGTCTTTTATTTAAGGATAGTGATTATATGAAGTAATGTATTATCACATAGTTGTTTGGCTCCTTTTTAAATCATAATGATAACAGAAAACACCCAAATGGCCCTGATCAAAAGTTTACATACTCTTGAATGTTTGGCCTTGTTACAGACACACAAGGTGACACACACAGGTGAAAATGGCAATTAAAGGTGAATTTCCCACACCTGCGGCTTTTTAAATTGCAATGAGTGTCTGTGTATAAATAGTCAATAAGTTTGTTAGCTCTCATGTGGATGCACTGAGCAGGCTAGATACTGAGCTATGGGGAGCAGAAAAGAACAGTCAAAAGACCTGCGTAACAAGTTAATTTTAACTTTATAAAATGGAAAAGGATATAAAAGATATCCAAAGCCTTGTAAATGCCAGTCAGTACTGTTCAATCACTTATTAGGAAGTGGAAAATTCAGGGATCTCTTGATACCAAGCCAAGGTCAGGTAGACCGAGAAAGATTTCAGCCAAAACTGCCAGAAGAATTGTTCGGGATACAAAGAAAAACCCACAGGTAATCTCAGGAGAAATACAGGTTGCTCTGGAAAAAGACGGTGTGGTTGTTTCAAGGAGCACAATACAACGATACTTGAACAAAAATGAGCTGAAAGGTCGAGTTGCCAGAAAGAAGCCTTTACTGCGCCAGTGCCGCAATAAAGCCCGGTTACAATATGCCTGACAACACCTTGACACACATCACAGCTTCTAGCAGACTGTAATTAGGAGTGATGAGACTAAAATAGAGCTTTATGGTCACAACCATAAGCGCTATGTTTGGAGAGGTGTCAACAAGGCCTATAGTGAACAAAATATCATCCCCACTGTGAAGCATGTTGGTGGCTCACTGATGTTTTGGGGGTGTGTGAGCTCTAAAGGCATGGGGAATCTTATGAAAATTGTTGGCAAGATGAATGCAGCATGTTATCAGAAAATACTGGCAGACAATTTGCATTCTACTGCATGAAAGCTGCGCATGGGACGCTCTTGGACTTTCCAGCACGATAAT
>JACXGI010010723.1:0-18878 GCA_016801175.1 Esox masquinongy
TTATAATACTGGCCTGATATACCCATCAGGATAGTTATACTGGCCTGATATACCCATCAGGATTGTTATAATACTGGCCTGATATACCCATCAGGATTGTTATAATACTGGCCTGATATACCCATCAGGATTGTTATAATACTGGCCTGATATACCCATCAGGATTGTTATAATACTGGCCTGATATACCCATCAGGGTAGTTATACTGGCCTGACATACCCATCGGGATTGTTATAATACTGGTCTGATTTACCCATCAGGATTGTTATAATACTGGCCCGATACACCCATCCTGCTTGCTAAATGGAATTCTTGTGTTAAAGAAGTCCAGTCAGGCCGTCGGGGAAGGTGTTATTTTAAAGTTGTCCTTTTCAGGATTAGATGCTAACTCCTGTTCATCTGAATTGGTAGTGTAGCTCCCGGCTGCCTCCCGGTTGGGTCGGGGGCTGCCTCCCGGCTGGGTCAAGTCTGTGTTTCCTGGTTGGTGGCCTTGTGAGCAGAGAACTATCTTTCGGCTTCAACAGCAAATATGTGAATAATTTCATGGAGGTTTTGTGCACGGGGGTCATGACTAAAGTGTCTTCTCAGACACATTTAAATCTGAATTTACCATGGCCTCGTCTGTGGTAAAAATATCTTATTAGACTAAACATCAGTTAATTTAACTGCAGTACCTGAACTGCACTCCAGCTAAAGTGGAAAGCGTGCTTCCTGACCGGACCCCTGGCCTATTGGCGTACATCAAGCGGCTCGGTCTGTTGAGGTAGGCTAAATAATTCAGCGTCTTATGTATTATACTGAGAGAACACTTAAGTGTTCATAGGAGATTTAATCATCTGATGGCAACTATTTGCAGCTGGGTAATATACCTGTGGCGATGCAGTGAAGGGCATATGTCAACCTGGGCCAATGTGGAATAGATCAAATTTTCCATCTGCTGTTTTTATGCGAGTGAAGTGGTCTTTCGTATGTAAGAAACAGACAGTTCGTTTGTTTGATTTGGTGGGATTGTTTTATTTCGGTGCAGTTCATAATACAAATTATTCTGGAGGAAATGCCTTCATGTGTACATTTTCATAGAACAGTCATCATATCGAGGTAAATAGTGAGCCGTGACAATTCTGTGTTGTGGCCTTCTTGGTACAAGGTGAAGGTGCACAAGTTTGAGCTCATGCTTGTTTCCAGGAATAATCTAGGATCTTTTCCTGGTGGCATGATGATCGATACATGGATGTCATTTGATAGCTAAAACCAGTCTGGGCGGTCTCTTGTAATAGTCTCTTGTCCATAGTAATCTCATCATGTTGTCTGCCCATGCTGTATTTGTTGCTGATGGCAGGAGCTATTATAGTCTTTAGACATCATAAATACACATAATAAACATAAGAATCACTTGAATTAACTTAAATCAATTTGGATTGATGTTACTAAAAGTTTGATTTGGCCATTAAAAACATCCTGATTACAGCTGACTGTGGGGCTTCTACCATGATGCCTTCAGAGTTATTGTTTCACCATCTGTCTGTGAGAAATACATTTGCCCTTCAAAGTTCTGAACGATGTAAGCCAGGTTGATGATGAGGTGAATTCCAAACGGTAAATACGTATATTCCCCACGCACTCGAGGCAACACTGCATTTTTCGGAATGTTCTAGGCTGCCATCTTGAATCAGTAGAAGCAGCGGACCTCGGAAGGCAGTCTTTTGCAAGCCATATTGTTAAAATGAAAACACGTTGTGAATGTGTCTGAGTGCGTCGTCGGCTGAGCAAACACGTCGTTTGACAGGCAGTATAGCCTGTTGGTGAAGGCATGTTGTAGCCAGTTCAGCAGGACAGATGATAGTTAAAACATGGCCTCTGCTCAGAAACCCCTCAACCTCCTCTAGTGCCGTATCCTAGCAACAGGCCTTTTCAGGATCTCTGCAAGTCAGACCTGAACCCCTTCCTCAGTCAGAAGAACGTGTCCTCATTTGGCTTTGCGCGATCGGACAGATGTGGCAGCTTGAGATAGAGACCCATTCAGTCCTGCGACTGTCAGAGGAGGAAATCGCGCTCTTTGTTTTTGTGCAAGGTCATCAGCTCCTATCTGAAAGGCAAAGACCGACAGCAAGACAGATATATTCGGGTGAGAGTCTCATCTCAGTTGTTCTTTTGTATTATGCATCACGAATGGCACAATTTTACTGCTGTAAAGTGCACTACTTTTGATCAAAGCCCTATATGCTCTAGTTAATGTGCACTTTCAAGAGTAGCACGCCATTTGGGACGCATACCTAATCCTGCAAGAGGAAGGGAGTTTCAGAAAGGAGGGGGTGGTGGTGAGGAGATGTACATTTCTTCCTATTCTCTCATCCTCTCCGGGCACTGACTAATGCTGGAACTATGCATTAGTTTCCCACACAATCTCTGCACTTGTGTGCAAGTTATCCTTTTGTTTTGGACGTCTGTTTTTCAAAAAGGCTTACTTTGCGGAAAACATACTGTCGTTCTCCTGGCTTTGTGAAACATGATCGTAATCTACCAGCCCATATATGGTACCAGTCAAAAGGTTGGACACACCTACTCAGTGTTTTTTTTTGTTTTACAATTTTCCACATTGTTGAATAAAAGCGAAGACGACAAAACTATCAAATAACACATATGGAACCATGTAGTAACCAAAAAGTGTTAAACAAATCAAAATACATTTCATATTGTTGAGCCTTCCAAGTAGCCACCCTTTGCCTTGACAGCTTTGAACACTCTTTGCATTCTCTCAATCAGCGTCATGATGTAGTCACCCGGAATGCATTTCAGTTAACAGGTGTGGCTTGATAAAAGTTCATTTGTGGAATTTCTTTCCTTAATGCGTTTGAGCTAGTTGTTTTGTGACAAGGTAGGGATAGTATACAGAGGACCATCATTATGTCTGTACTGTAGTTGTCTATATTACAGTAAGAACAGCTCAAATAAGTAACGACAGTCCATCATAACCTTAAGACATGGAGGGCAGTCACACCTGCCAGACTAGAACTCCTGCCACTCTAGAACTCCTGCCACTCTAGAACTCCTGCCACTCAGGAACTCCTGCCACTCAGGAACTCCTGCCACTCTAGAACACCTGCCTCTCAGGAACTCCTGCAACTCTAGAACACCTGCCTCTCAGGAACTCCTGCCACAGGAATCCCTGATTGGCCAGCCATGCTCCTACTGGCTGTAGTCAGCAGATGTACAGCGTGCCGGAGCCTAGACACTGAGACGGTAATGGGAAACATCAAGGAACATGAATTAAAGAAGACGATGGCAGGGACTTGGGTGTCTGGCCGAGCATGCAGGAGAGAGAATGGCAGCAGGGCCACCGTGATGGGATATTAATGAGAGGTAGATGAATTCAGGACAAGAATGTTTAAGTAGGTCTTAGTCATCCCTGATAACTTTTCTGTCACACTTGGTCCTTAAAATACATCAATCCGAAAGGGTTTTGCATCTTAAGAAATCCTAACAGAAATCTTAATGTACTATCCTCTTCTGAACAGTTCTTGTCTTTAACATACTGTGCATTTTAGTGTTATTCTAGGCAATGTCGATGTTGCTTCAACTTTGATATTCGGACTGGGATCATTTTTTTGTATTTAAGCTAAACATGATCTTTTTCCAAACCTTAACCCAACACTACATTTCCCACATAATTGGTTTTATTATATATTTACCATTCAACCATTTAGCAGAAAATCTTATCTAGAGAGACAGTGATGGAAGGTGAAATATACTAAAAGAGTGATAGAGCAAGTTAAGCTCTGTTCAACACCAAGTGACCACTGATGGGCAAAGAGTAATCAAAGCACCTTCTCCGACTACAGTAACTCAAGTTGTTGGGGTGAAATAGACACAAATTGCATATTAGAAATTTGTGACATGTACACAAAAAAAACAGGAAGAGGGCGAATCTTGCTTTGCAAACAGGCTAGTGAGAACATTAGACCCTGTTCTTACTTTTAAGTTTTAACCCTTACCCTTACCTTAACCCGTATTTAACCCTTACCTTAACCCTTATTTAACCCTTACCTTAACCCTTATTTTACCCTGACCTTAGCCCTTATTTTACCCTGACCTTAACCCTTATTTTACCATGACCTTAACCCTTATTTTACCCTTACCTTAACATTTATCCAACAATTGGTACATTAATTTCTTCCTTCAGGCCGTATCTGAAAAATGTTTTGTCAGGATCACACATAGTTTTTAACATCTCAAGAAATCATGTACTGTACTCACATTACTTCCACACTTCCTGTAATTGAAAATGCCTTTCTTGTGTGCATGTCACTTATTTCTAATGAGCAGTTCACGTCTATATCACAAAAAACGTGTAATGTGTTGAGTTTTCCAGTCAAGGCTGGAGAGAGTTTTTTCATTCAGCAAAGATAGCTGACAAAATGTATATTGAAGCAAATTCAAGCAATAATAACCTTATAACAAATCAACCTAAGCAGTTACAGTTAAGATGATTGATTCTGCAAACATTTTGTACCATCCCATCTAATCAAAACCATTATACTTGAATGTTTCCTATGTTTGAGTTCCTTCTACTTTAGCCACGTTTCCCCTGTTCTGGCCCCCGTTTAGAATCACCTTCATCTCCACAATCCTAACCTCCAGAATTAGCGGATAAACTTCATCAACATGTCAGTCTGGGGGCAACTTCCCCCTATACTCAGTTGATGAATGACCATCACTCAGTCAGAGAACAAAGTTTTGAACTAAGACTGAAAGGCAATTAACCCTGGTCAAACAATACTGCTGTCAGCTGCCCTCAGAACAACCCTGGCTTGGCCCAGAGCTTGATATTTACAGTTGCTTCCCAAATAGCACACTTCATTTTGTAATGCACTAATTACTATGGCCCAGGTCAAAATAAGTGCACTTTAAAGGGTCTCATTTGTGTACATACCTAAGAATTGAGAGACTTCCAGTGGTTTCCAGGGAGATTTTCAGCCAGCCAGGGCTGTCCAGACTGAGAATGTGTCGTGGGCTTGTCCAGGACTGTCCAGGGTGAGAATGTGTCGTGGAGTGGTCTAGCACTGTTCAGGCTAAGAATGTGTTGTGGACTGGCCCAGGACTGTCCAGGCTGACAATGTGTCATGGGCTGGTCCAGAACTGTCCAGACTGAGAATGTGTCGTGGGCTGGTCCAGAACTGTCCAGGCTGAGAATGTGCCGTGGACTGGTCCAGGACTGTCCAGGTTGAGAATGTGTCATGGACTGGTCCAGGACTGTCCAGGCTGAGAATGTGTGTCATGGGCTGGTCTAGCACTGTTCAGGCTAAGAATGTGTCGTGGACTGGTCCAGGACTGTTCAGGCTGAGAATGTGTCATGGACTGGTCCAGGACTGTCCAGGTTGAGAATGTGTCGTGGACTGGTCCAGGACTGTCTAGGCTGAGAATGTGTCATGGGCTGGTCTAGCACTGTCCAGGCTAAGAAAGTGTCATGGGCTAGTCCAGGACTGTCCAGGCTGAGAATGTGCCGTGGACTGGTCTAGCACTGTTCAGGCTAAGAATGTGTTGTGGACTGGTCCAGGACTGTCCAGGCTGAGAATGTGTGTCATGGGCTGGTCTAGCACTGTCCAGGCTAAGAAAGTGTCGTGGGCTGGTCCAGGACTGTCCAGGCTGAGAATGTGTCGTGAGCTGGTCCAGGACTGTCCAGGCTGAGAATGTGTCGTGGACTGGTCTAGCACTGTCCAGGTTGAGAATGTGTCGTGGACTGGTCCAGGATTGTCCAGGCTGAGAATGTGTCGTGAGCTGGTCCAGCACTGTCAAGTCACGGCGATACTTGGGAACAGATTTCCCAAATGAAACAACTAATTGCTGAATTGTTGGTGATTTTAGTCTTACTTTGTTTCACCTCCTTAAAAAAAATCTCCACCATTTCTATGGGGTGGGTTGACCCGTGACCTAGGGACCGACTGCAGGGAGGCACCCAGACTTTACCACAACTGGAACGTGTTGTAGAGCCTCTGTCCTGACAGGAGAAAGCCACTCATCGCAGGTTCAACAGTAGGCGAGTGAGTCAATGCTATAATTGACCTCTTTTAATTTAAAACATTCGGGAAACAAGATGATTCACCGCGACATGTCCATTAAATCTACTATGGATTGCTGGATTGCTCCCAGTTATGATTTTCTGCTCAGTCTTTCTCTCTTTGAACAGCTTTTAGGAGGGTATGTCTTTTGGCTTCATATCTGCTTGTGCAGCGGATTTCCCTCATTGATTATAACTAAGGTATTTCCTCTGGTCTCTGCATTTATTTCTCCTCTTGGGCAGAGTGACCCCAGGTTGACCCCTGTAGAGATAGATGGATAGTTGGGGTGAGCCCTACTAACCAGCAGCCAGAATAGCTTTGGAATCGTTCCTCTCACCTGTCGATAAGGGCTGAATCCCAAATGACCAAATTACTCCCTTACCTATGGTCCCTGGTCAAAAGCAGTGTGCACTATATAAAGGGTAAGTGGCCATTTGGGACACATGAGCCTAACAATTCAGTGGGATCTTAATATCCATCACTTTCGATTAAGCTCTACTTTGCATTTCATAATTTCTAGATTTTTGTTTATCTAGACAGAGTGGCATTTTGTCTGTGTATCTAATTGTGGTTCTGTTTTTCCTACTTGGGGACAGACTGGAGGTGCTCAGCTGTATAATGCTAAGTGTTCAGTTGTATAGTGATAAGTGTTCAGCTGTATAGTGCTAAGTTTTCAGTTATATAATGCTAAGTGTTTAGCTTTATAGTGCTAAGTGTTCAGTTATATAATGCTAAGTATTCAGCTGTATAATGCTAAGTGTTCAGTTATATAATTCTAAGTGTTCAGTTATATAATGCTAAGTGTTCATCTGTATAATGCTAAGCTAATATCTGTTGATGAGTTGGTGTGTGTTATGCAGACATGAGGAGTGTAGGGTTAGTGTTAGTGTTAGACATGAGGAGTGTAGGGTTAGTGTTAGACATGAGGAGTGTAGGGTTAGTGTTAGTGTTAGACATGAGGAGTGTAGGGTTAGTGTTAGTGTTAGACATGAGGAGTGTAGGGTTAGTGTTAGACATGAGGAGTGTAGGGTTAGTGTTAGCCATGAGGAGTGTAGTGTTAGTGTTAGACATGAGTGTTACAGGCCTTGAGGGGTACAGCGAGAGTGGGCTTGTCTCTCTCTCTCTCTCTCTCTCTCTCTCTCTCTCTCTCTCTCTCTCTCTCTCTGTATTTGTGTCTCTCTGTTTGTCTCTGTCTCTTGTGTCTCTCTCTCTGTCTTTCTATGCACTACTGTCCCAGTATTTCTAAGTAGCTCCTACGGTGTCATGGTGACTGCCTGAGCTGTTATGAACACAAGCTGTCCAAACAGAGCAGAGCAGATAAGGCCTTTGATGGTTTTCTTCCTCCTTATTGTCAAGAGACCAGAGCAGGCCAAGCCATATTAGTCCCAAACCACTCCCTATTCCCCATTTAGTGCGCTATTTTTTAATTTAACCAGATGTCTATGGTCCCTGATTGAAGGTAGTGTACATCAGTATGGTGGGTGTAGGTTGTTATTTGGACTGCATGGCAAGGAATCCACAATAGAACACAGCGGCCATCTGATGTGTCCCGGCAACAGGCGCGCTGGACGAAATACGATCAGGGAACGTTTATTATTATTCATCGTCCACTCCCCTGCCTTCTCCGCCAAGCGCCCGTTGACTTCACTTCTATTGTTTAACAAGTTAAAGATGGCGGTATAGTAGTCTTGGTAGGGACCAGGAGTGCATTATTGCTCCACAGATAATGCAGGATTGCCATTGAAGATAATGTATTAAAATTTCGAATATGTTCCTAGTCCCACGATTTATGCATGTCAGTCTTTCCCGGTATCAGAACCTGTATTGTGTGTGGTTAGCACACCTCTATGGCTGTTGCTAACGACTTAAAATCGCACAAATGGGAAACGTTAGTCCTGGTTTTTCTGAGTGTTGCGTTCATACACTGTGTGATGAATTTGTACTGTTTGTTTTGAACTCGTCATGTACAGATCTTGTGTCTTGGTGTGCAGACATTTTTTTTTTTGGGGGGGTGGTGGGGGGGTGCATGGCAGCAGATGGCTGCTTACATAAAACGCCCGGAGAATCAACTGACTGGGTAGTCTAGAGTGGTCTAGTGATCCAGGGTGGTCTAGGGTGCTCCAGCGGTCTAGTGGTCTAGGGGGGTCCAGTGGTCTAGGGTGGTCTGCGGGGGTCCAGTGGTCTAGTGGTCTAGGGGGGTCCAGTGGTCTAGGGAGGTCTAGGCTGGTCCAGTAGTCTAGGATGGACTAGGACAGTCCTGTGGTCTAGGGTGGTCTAGCGCGGTCTAGGGCAGTCCAGTGGTCTAGTGTGGTCTAGGGAGGTCTATGCTGGTCCAG
Organism: Esox masquinongy; assembly: GCA_016801175.1. Lineage (NCBI taxonomy): Eukaryota > Metazoa > Chordata > Actinopteri > Esociformes > Esocidae > Esox > Esox masquinongy. Next base: position 8,394 of record JACXGI010010723.1, read on the forward strand.
TGGTCTAGGGCAGTCTAGGGTGATCTAGTGGTCCAGGGGGGTCTACGGGGGTCCAGTGGTCTAGGGGGGTCCTGTGGTCTAGGGTGGTCTAGGGTGGTCCAGCGGTCTGAGAAATAACACATCCTTAGAAAGCAGCAGTTCAGCTCACCACTCAGTGATGTTTTCTTGGTGATAATAGGCTCAGTGGATGTCTTAGGACCGGTTAAAGTGCTGCTACTGTTTTGGCCTTATAACCAGCATAACTTGCATTCTAATGTGCTCATTACCTTATGAACCATACAGGGAGTAGAGTGCCATTCGGGGCGCTGCCTGAACATCGTTGCTTTTGAATGAAAATCTTAGTGTCTCCAAGACAGAAACTGTGGGAAATTTAAAAAATCTGTTGTATGCCGTTTACACATCTTGAATCATCCAACTGTGTTGGTGGTGGTTACCGGGTGCTGCAGCTGTGTTTGTCCTCTTCCTTCAGCCGTAGTTTTATGTGCACCGTGCTCTAGCAGGCAGCAGAATGAAGACTGAAGGGAAAAAACAACCGTCCGCTTCATCGCCGAGTCTTGCGTGTCTGTCTGTCGGTACGCCTCCCGCTGTCATTGGGTAGGAATTCCACACGTTTCATGTGAATTTGGTTTTGACCGGTCCCAGTTGTACCTTTTCATTCTGATAGCAGTGGGGCTCACATGTGGCAGCCTACACTGTAGATCCCCCGTGTTGTGAATAACAACATGCGATCGATTAAACCGCCCACATCAACGCACCGGCAGCTTCACCACTACGTCAGACACAGCACCCAAAACACCTGGCGCCAGGCTTCGGAAGATATTTTGAGTACATTGTCTTGGTCCTAAAGTCATTAAATCTTCAAACTACACCAAGGGAAGTTGCCAATACATGTATAAAGAAAATACATGTATTGATTAGAAACAAAGGTGATTTTGAGATTCTTGACAGAGATGCTATGTTTTTCAGACAGCGATGCTATGCTACAGTAGTAGATATCTGCTCCATTTTTTCTAGTGGTTAGAGAGATGTCTCGTACCAATGGCATACTCAGTTGTTGCTTGGAGCCTGGCATTCCTCTATTTACATAAATAGTCATTAAATCAGGACTGCAGGGAAGCAAATGGAAAGTGGGCCCATATAACCTCAGCTAAAAAGTAGTGTGTCAATGCTTCACGCAGCACACAAAAAGTGTTCCGTAAATGTTTTGCCTCAATTAGCCTACAAGAGAATTTTGTTTCTAATTTGTAGTTGATGCTTTATTGATGGTTCTGTGTTGTTCATCTTTAGTGATGTTACTTTTTGAAAGTAAATAACTGGCAAATGTCCATCAGTCTCACTACATTGTCCATCAGTCTCACTACAGTACTATGTAATATTGCATAGTACTTGGTCAAATCTAGTGCACTATAATGTATAAGGACTATAGTGTGATTTGGGATACACGCAGATTGTGTCAGCTTCCTGTTGAGGAACACCATGTGATCCTTTTGTCACTCAACAGAAACACAACACAGACACTTGTTCCTGTGCTTTGGTAGCCACATTCTTCCATGGTTTGGTCTCTGATAAAATAAAGCGATAATTTCATTTAGGAAAAGAAGCATGTCCGAAGCATGTCTATGAGTCTGGTCTCAATACTACAGTGCATTTCGGTGAATTTGGGTAGGAACAGCTGCTAAACGATTAAAATGTCAAATGTAATGTGATGTTCATATATGAATTTAGTTTGTATTTGACTGTCTTGGCATTCTCTGTTTGGCACAACCCTTTCTGTTGAGGCAAATGTCGCAGCCTGTCCTTGTATTTGCTTGGCAACATCTCCAGTCGCCCAGAGGCCAGAAGCTTTGAAAAACGTAAACGCACAACCAAAAATCACCCCCTGGTTCAGCACAGTCCACTCACCCACTACAACACCCTGCCCTGTGCCTTTATGGTCCTGGAAATAAATACCTGCTGTCTGTGACGTCTCACTCTGTCCACCTTCTTCTCCATCTGTGTCCCTCTGTTTGTCTGTGTCTTCCTGACTCCTGCCTCACCTGTGTCTCTCTGCTCCAGGTGAACTTTGTGGTCTGTCAGCTGTTTGCCCTCCTGACGGCCTTCTGGTTCCGTCTGTACCTCCACCCCAGTAAGACCAGCCCCTTCATTAGGCATGTCGTGGCCACTCTGCTGGGATTCTACTTCGCTCTCTTTTGTTTCGGCTGGTGAGTCCAAACACACACACACACACACACACACACACACACACACACGCTCTCAGGTTCCCGCTCAGATCGGTGTGGGCCAAACAGGTCGATTAGAGGGTAGAGCACTGCTTCTCTGCTCCATGAACGGGTCACGGTGCCGTCTGTATGCAGAGCTTGCTATGGAGATCTGTCCAGTGGAACCTGGAGACAGGATTTGGTTTGCGGAGCTACAGTCAGATGGTCGGTTCAACGATACCTACAACCAACCTAAGACTAACCTTTGACCATCCGAAGAGAGCGACTGAAGCCTTGTAGACCCGTTTCTAAATGAAGGCTGAACCAGAGGATTTTGGCATTGAGAACATGACAGGATTTTCTGCTTCATGGAGTTCCACTTGGAATTGGGGAAAACTGAAGCTTGATATGTCCTGTTTCCACTGGCATTAATCACTGTGGACAGACAGACTAGACAGAGAGGCAGACAGACAGACTAGACAGACAGACTAGACAGACAGACTAGACAGACAGACAGACAGACAGACAGACTAGACAGACAGACTAGACAGACAGTCTAGACAGACAGACTAGACAGACTAGACAGACTAGACAGACAGACAGACAGACAGACAGACTAGACAGACAGTCTAGACAGACAGTCTAGAAAGGCAGACAGACTAGACAGACAGACTAGACAGACAGACAGACAGACAGACATACAGACTAGACAGACACGCAGACAGACAGACAGACAGACTAGGCAGGCAGATAGACAGACAGACTGTTAATCCCATCTCTTTCCACTGTAAAGGTACGCCCTCCACTTCCTGGTTCAGAGTGGACTGACCTACGGCATCATGATCCTCACCGGGGTGGAGCACATGCACAAGTAAGTTGTGTGTGTGTTGTGTGTGTGTGTGTGTGTGTGTGTGTGTGTGTGTGTGTGTGTGTGTGTGTGTGTGTTGTGTGTGTGTGTGTGTGTGTGTGTGTGTGTGTGTGTGTGTGTGTGGTCTAGAGTGTGAATGTTCTGTGAAGACCATCTGGCTGATGATGTCGTGCAGGACTGGCTCCAGGTTAGAGGGAGGGGGGGGGTTTAGCTGTCTGTACGTCTGATATAGTCCAGAGGTGTTTTCAGACACACAATGACAGGAGACGCTCAGTGGTTCTTAAACAGCTAGTGTTCTGATTGACCCCCCCCCAGTCAGCTTGGAGATTCACTGCATGCATCATCTCATCGCCACCAACACACACACACACACACACCAAGAGACAGACACACACACAAACAAAGATTGAGAGATGTGAGCCCAGGCAAGGTGTAGATGAACGAGGATGACAGTGACAGAGATGTGCCAAGGTTGTGCTGAGCTCCGGGGCAGACAGGTCAACACACTGGCCCTGCTACAACCCTCCCCCCACCACACACACACACACACACACACAAAATAGACGGCAGGTGTTCAGCTGGCTAATTTATGATTGACTAGATGACTGACTTTGTCTGACCAATGGACTGAGTCTCTTCTATATGTTGTTGGGTTGATTGTGAAACCTTCTCTAAACAGCTCCGTCTCCATGGAGACGGCTGCCTTTTGTTACCTTAAAGGGAAAGCATTTTTTACTGTTCAGAGGTCATTCACCAGATATAACACATTTTATAACCGGTAGAACTGTATTGATGTCCATACTAGCTAGAGGAGTAAAACCTTTCTGTTTGCCATTTTTTTTGCTTAGATACTGCCTGGTGGTCTCCCTGGGTTACCTTGGCTTCTGCCAGATCACGCGTGTATATGTTTTTGACTACGGCATGTACTCTGCCGACTTCACTGGGTAAGAAGTCTCTTTTCTCTCTCTCTCTTGGCCTTGCGTCAGGCTGGAGTGGGCTGTCAATGTATCCTAATGTCCTCATATACTGTAACTGACTGTGGTGTCAAAGCGCGGCTGAACTCAGGAGAACACTTGACACCAGAATAACTGTTTTCCCCTTTTTCTCTGATTCCTTCTCGGTCTCTCAGTCCTATGATGGTCATTACACAGAAGATCACCAGCTTGGCATTTGAAATCCATGACGGTAAGTAGGGAGCTCTGCTTTTTTGGATCAGCGCCTGTCTCTTTCTCCGAGACGAGACACATAAAACGAGTGGAGACGTTTAGCGCGCTGCTAATGTCGCGGGATATTCCTCACATCGCCCACAACGTCTGCATGACTGGAACGTCTTACATACCTACTTGCAGTGGTTTATGAGAATGCTGTTTTTATTTTCATGACAACCAAAAATAAAAGATAAATAGAAACAAGACACACACACACACACACACACACACACACACACACACACACAAAGAGCTTTGTACATCTTGCCAACGTTTTATTATAGCATTAGCGCCTTAATTTTTTGTCTGTGGAGTGCAGGAGGGTGACTGACTGCCAAAAGGCCACTGCAACTAATTAAAAGGAAGATGGATGATGAGAGAGTAGGAAGGAAAAGTAGTCCAGGCACATATACACATACACACACACACACACGCACACACACACGCAGAGGACTTGTTTGGCTCTGGATGATGGTGGATGAGCCGTAATGTGTCTCGATTCCCCTGGGGGGCCTGTCTCTCCCTTCAGCCTCCTCTCTAGTTAGACTGAGAGTAGCCTTCAATCACACGCTATGGGTGTTTCGAGGGATAGTTCTTGCAGACTGTTGGGTGCTCCTGTAGACTGGTAGCTTTTCCTCTAGACTGCTAGCGTTTCCTATAGACTGCTAGCCTTTCCTCTAGACTGCTAGCTTTTCCTCTGGACAGCTAGCGTTTCCCCTAGACTGCTAGCATTTCCTCTAGACTTCTAGCGCTTCCTAAAGACTGCTAGCATTTCCTATAGACTGCTAGTGTTTCCTATAGACTGCTGGTGTTTCCTCTAGACTGCTAGCTTTTCCTCTAGATTTCTAGCTTTTCCCCTAGCTTGCTAGCTTTCCCCCTAGACTGCTAGCTTTTCCTATAGACTGCTATCTTATCCTATAGACTGCTAGCTTTTCCTATAGACTGCTAGCTGTTCCTGTATATTTCTAGCTTTCCCCCTAGCTTGCTAGCTTTCCCCCTAGACTGCTAGCTTTTCCTATAGACTGCTATCTTATCCTATAGACTGCTAGCTTTTCCTATAGACTGCTAGCTGTTCCTGTATATTGCTTACTTTTCCTAAAGACTGCTAGCTGTCTTTAGGAAAATACTGTATACTGTACTGGGAGCTTTTTCTGTAGACTGCTAGCTCCATTACCCATTTAATGGAGCTTGGTTCTGGGCCACACTGTGACTGTAGTAACCGTTCTGTGACCGCCACTCCTTTCCTCAGATCACCAGCAAGCAGTTTACTGTAATGTGAGCTGATTAGCGGTACTGTGCTAATCTTGTTATCAGTGTAATGGCCACCATAAACAACACAGAATTATTCGGCCCACTTCCCTCCAGCCACCTTGTCCCCTGTGAGTTGGGTGTGACAGGGACACCGTATTGGGGGGGGGGGCTGCATGCTTTCTGGAAGTCAATTTAACGTCCTTTAATTAGTCCATTGATCAGAGAGTTGCAGAGGAAGAAAGGCCAACGGAAGGAGTGTGGGAGGGAGACTGAAGGCGAGAGGGAGAGGGGCGTTGAGGAAATGAGAGATAGACAAGGAAGAGAGGGGGGCAGTTGGAGCAGCAGGCCATAATACTGTATATACAGTGGATATAAAGTCTACACACCCCTGTTAAAATGCCAGGTTCTTGTGATGTAAAAGAATGAGACAAAGATAAATCATGTCAGAACTTTTTCCACTTTTAATGTGACCTATATTGTGAACAATTCAATTGGAAAACAAACTGATATCTTCAAGGGGGAAAAATGAAAAATAAAAACCTTACAATAACCTGGTTGCATAAGTGTGCACACCCTCTTATAACTGGGGATGTGGCTGTGTTCAGAATTAACCAATCACATTCAAACTCATGTTAAATAGAAGTCATTACACACCTACCATCATTTAAAGTGACTCTGATTAATCAAAAATAAAGTGGACCATGGCTTTTGCTCTGAGATGCAACTAAGAAAATGTAAGGAAAATCCTACTAGAACAGCTGAACTTTATTTGTGATTAATCAGAGTCACTTTAAATGATGGCAGGTGTGTAATGACTTCTATTTAACATGAGTTTGAATGTGATTGGTTAATTCTGAACACAGCCACGTCCCCAGTTATAAGAGGGTGTGCACACTTATGCAACCAGGTTATTGTAAGGTTTTCTTGACCACTGTTTCTCTCTTAGACTATTGAGTCTTGTCCACTGTTTCTCTCTTAGACTATTGGGTCTTGTCCACTGTTTCTCTCTTAGACTATTGGGTCTTGTCCACTGTTTCTCTCTTAGACTATTGAGTCTTGTCCACTGTTTCTCTCTTAGACTATTGAGTCTTGTCCACTGTTTCTCTCTCAGACTACAGAGTCTTGTCCACTGTTTCTCTCTTAGACTATTGAGTCTAATATCACCTTCCTCCCCCAAACAGGGATGTGCAGGAAAGAGGAACAACTGACTCCAAATCAGAGGATCCTAGCTATAAGGTATGTTTCTCAGGCATAGTTTTGTGTTAAGCAGAAATTAGCTTCCATAGCCACATTTAATCACATTTATTTAAAAATGCTGTATTTTTATTTTTGTTATACATAACTGCAGTGTTAACATAATGTCTAACACTATTCTTAAATTAAGACCACAACTTTTTTGTTTTCAATTTTGACATCTGACTGTGGAACCTGACATTGTGGCTGTAGAATCTTAGTTTGTGCTTAAAGAATCTAGTGGAAACTACAGAAAATGTATTTTTCCTGTTTGAGCACTCAAAGAAGCTCTGATTTGCTCTGAAGTAACTGAATTCCCTATCAGGTCTCTAGCTCGAGGCACATCATGTAGCTCTTTGGATATGTTATTTTAAAAGCCTGTCTCTAGGTGGTGACTTCCCTGCAGGAGAATGTCACTGTGAAACTCTGTAACTCCTCCACTTCCCCTGCAGGTGAATGTCTGTCTCTAGGTTGTGACTGTCTCTGTCTCATCCCCTTCCCAGTGCAGGAGAATATCTGTCTCTAGGTTGTGACTCTGTCTCCTCCACTTCCCCTGCAGGAGAATGTCGGTCTCTAGGTTGTGACTCTGTCTCCTCCACTTCCCCTGCAGGAGAATGTCTGTCTCTAGGTTGTGACTGTCTCTCTCTACTCCACCTCCCCATGCAGGAGAATGCCCAGTCTCCTGGAATACTTCAGCTACAACTGTAACTTCATGGGGATTCTGGCCGGTCCCACCAGCTCGTACAACGATTACATCGCCTTCATTGAGGGCATGCCCTGCCGTCGCCATGCCGACCACCAGATCAATGCAAAGGCCGTCGGCAGGCACAAGCATACTGACCCCTCCCCAAATGTAAGCAAGTCTCAAATCCTGCTGTGATTTTTTTGGGGAAAGTTACCAAATGGTCAGCACGCGATGCTAATAGTGACAAAGACTATAAATGCTTGTGACGAACATTAACTTTAAGGATCAAACCTTCCTGTGTGCTGTGCAGCAGTAAATATGGCGTCCGACCATTCACTATTCGTCTAAAGAAGAGCAACATGGCTGCCTTTTGCATTTTCTTCGTGAAGCTCTCAAAGTAGGGAATGGGGTCAGATTTGGTACACAGTATTTTTACAATTCTCCCTCATCTCCAGATCGAAGTCGTCCGTAAGTTGGCCACCTGCTTCCTGTCCCTCATGGTCTTCCTGTCCGTCTGTAAAGTGTTCCCCGTGGAACGCAACATCAGCGACGACTTCATTGCCACCACGCCCTTCTACGCCCAGGTGGTGTACCTGTACCTGTCCATGCTGACCACCCGGCCCAAGTACTATTTCGTCTGGACGCTGGGTGGGTCTCCTCTCCGCCTCCTGGGCTGATTCTCCAGCCTCCCTTTTGGACGCTGCGTGAACCAGTCCAACACGTCCATATCTGGGGATTCGGGGAGAAGGGAGGGGAATATTTTTGGGGGGAGGAAGGGGAACCGTCCGAGTGATGCTTTGAACCGTTTCCATAGTGAAGGTCTAGCTTCAGGACTGTAGTCATGATTGACTCGGGTTCGTATATTTTATGTGGTATGTTACATCACATCCTGTTTACAGTTAAGAACAGATTTAACGGGCCTAGATTAGTTTGCCTTGGTCACATACAACTAGATTAGTTTGCCATCACATACAACTGCTCAGAAGTTTCTCAGCAGTTGTATGTGATGAAACTGAACATAATGGACTTGACTTGGCATGTAATGTGGCCTTGTTATTTACTAACTTATTCACGGTTTTCAAGGTCTGCAGTGTTCACACTATAGTAGTATTGAATCATAAAGGTGTGAGTGTGTATTATCAAAGAGTGCATCCATGAGTGTGATATCAAGCAAGTAGATTGCTTCTCACCAGACACACAGACACACACACACACACACACACACACACACAGACAGAGAGACTGCACGGCCTCCTTGTCTTGTTCTACAGTGGTTTCTGCAAGATCACAAAGGACGTTTGACATCAGTAGTAGATTCACTTAACAGGAGTAATAATAATGACATTATTAGGAGCGTTATTTAACTGGAGTAACAATAATGACATCATAAGGATTTTCATTTAACTGGAGTAATGACAATGACATCATAATCAGAATCACTTAACTGGAGTAATGACAATGACATCATTATCAGCATCACTTAACTGGAGAAATGATATTAACGTCATAAGAGGTGTCACCTTACTGGTGTTCACTTTGATAAGCCACTGTTGTTAGGAAGATGGATGATTAGACATGAATTCATTTTATCAATGATAGTGTTATTACCAATGAATTGTAAATAGTGTGGTTATACAGTGTAGTGATAATATACAGTTTATAGTGACATATGATGAGGTAAGGACCCTTTTATAGGTCCATTGCAGAGATACCACTGGAATAATGACAAGCTCCTTATTTCCCTGGTGTTTGCCGTGTGCCTATTTCTGGTAATCCCTGCTGATGTCGTCTCAGACGTGAATTACCTTTAAAAAAGTATTGTGTATAGCACTTGGCGGGCAGTTTCTTTTGAATCCCGGCTGAGGCGAGCGCGTGGACACGATGTCTCTAACAGAAATGTGTTTTTTTTATCGGTGAGCAGCCGACGCCATCAACAACGCCGCAGGCTTTGGTTTCAATGGGTACAACAGAGATGGTTCACCACGCTGGGACCTCATCTCCAATCTGAGGATAATGGACATTGAGGTGAGAGGTGATGTTTGTACTGACTTTAATCATGTCAGTAGACGATTTGGAACCACAAATGCACATTTTTTTAAAAGGTATTTATAACCTAAAGGTCAAAGGTCAGGAAAACGTTGACATGCAAGGAGACACCATTACTCTGTTATTTTTGGGGAACAGTATGGTCTGACATACTGGGTTGCTGCCCCCCGCGTTCATGTGTAAAAACTCTGCTGTGGCCCCTCCCTGTCTGGCCAGTAAAGCATGAAACTGCCCCCGAAAAATATTTTTAAACAAATATGAAAAAACGAAAATGCTCCCACGTGAAAAAATTAAACCTCCACTCTTTTAAATCGTCTCACCTACAAAACATACCTACACGGCCATATATGTCATGTTTTGACATGACCTTTGACCTTCAGGTCATACATCAAGGCCCTGAATCAGTCTCATTGGCATGCATGTCTTCGTATGTTTGTCACAACGGTAGTAAGATGCATCTTTCCTTTGGTCCCAGTTTGCCACCAGCTTCAAGATGTTCCTTGACAACTGGAATATTCAGACAGCACATTGGCTCAAAAGGTACAGAAACCAAGAGACCAGTCTCTGTCTTAACTAACTGATTCTGTTAATTTCTGTAACAATCAACATGAGCTGTCACCGTGTTATATGTAAGTACATTGTAATTACAGTAGCTGCTTCATGCTTTTTTTTAAACAGAGGTGTGCTTTCAATCATTTGTGGACAATCATAGAAGGCACTCTTGGCTTTTGTGTAAAGGAATTGTTTTCACCTTTTACCTTTTTCAGCAGGTTAGGGGAATTAGGTTAAGCATTAGTTGAAATGCTAAACAATTCAACTTGTTACGTCAACTTCACAGGCTGGGTTTTTTCCAGCCATGACCATGTCACGTAAATTAATGCCACCTAGCGGATCAAGCTGGCTTTGGCAGTGGTATTAAAGCAATCACTTCACCCCAGGGCATCAGAGTGGAACCACTTATGTTGTTGAAACAAGTCTTTATGAGGCTATGTTTTT
>JACXGI010010724.1:0-26871 GCA_016801175.1 Esox masquinongy
TTCCAAATACCAGGCAATTTTGGCACAAAACCTTCAGGCGTCCGTTAGAAAGCTGAAGATGAAGAGGAAGTTCACCTTTCAGCACGACAACAACCCAAAGCACACATCCAAATCCACAAAAGCATGGCTTCACCAGAAGAAGATTAACGTTTTGGAATGGCCCAGCCAGAGCCCAGACCTGAATCCAATTGAACATCTGGGGGGTGATCTGAAGAGGGCTGTGCACAGGAGATGTCCTCGCAATCTGACAGATTTGGAGCGCTTTTGCAAAGAAGAGTGGGCAAATATTGCCACGTCAAGATGTGCCATGCTAATAGGCTCCTACCCAAAAAGACTGAGTGCTGTAATAAAATCAAAAGGTGCTTCAACAAAGTATTAGTTTAAGGGTGTGCACACTTATGCAACCAGGTTATTGTGAGTTTTTTATTTTTTATTTTTCCCCCTCAAAGATTTCCGTTTGTTTTTCAATTGAATTGTTCACGTTAGGTCACATTAAAGGTGGAAAAAGTAATGACATGATTTATCTTTGTCTCATTCTTTTACATCACAAGAACCTGGCATTTTAACAGGGGTGTGTAGACTTTTTATATCCACTGTACTGCTGCAGCATGTGTTCGATTTCGGCCAACTGCTTTCAGCACAGGGGTTTTTATATCCACTGTAATTATATGCTTGTATTTTACATATATTTTAGATCATATCTAATACTAAGATAACAGTGTAGATGATCATACACCGGTGATTATTTCACCTTTTCACACTTAAGGACGGCTATCTTGATAGAATTTATAGTTTAACGTGTAAGAGGTCTTTTTACCAATCTTAGAGCAGCATTGTAAAGTGGGTGTAGTGTGTGCAGGCAAGACCCGGGGTCACAAAAATATAGGAGAATATATTTCTGTTATGATGCTCTCAAAGCAATTAACCACAAATGTTTCTGTCCCCTCTCTCTGTCCTGGCCCTAAACCTAACAGTGATGTCCTCCATCTTTTCTTATACAATCCACCACTAAGGCCTCTGAAGCAATGTCCATCGCTACAGTTGAGTTATACTCTCATGTTACACTGTTAAAAGCCACTCATCACAACAGCATCAAACCTGTGAACCAACAACTTTCGTCTGTTTATCTAGATATGATGGCGGCTCAAGGAGTGAGCTCTTCGAGACAGTCCCAGGACAGCAGAGGACCCAGCAGGATAGAGAGCGCTGAAGAGGACCTCCCCTCTCCCCCTTTCAGCCCCCCAAACCCACCGTACAGGATGGGCTTCCCCCTGCTGGACCACTCTACCTACATGTCTCGTTTCCTGGCTTCAGAGCAGCCCAGTTCCCTACCCAGCCCACCATTCAGCACCGACAGCAGCCCCACGGACAAACAGAGGGTGAGTTCCTCTGACCCATGAAGAATGTTAGAACACTTAGTACCGAGCTGTATGTCCATCTGTAATGGAATATCTGTTTTCCACAGTGCACCTGTGATTCACAAGAGTTAAAGGAGGGCCAGACTGAGTGGGTCAATGCCTTGATTGGTCGAATTTTCTGGGACTTCCTGCATGAGAAATACTGGTCAGATGTGGTCTCCAGAAAGATCCAGAAAAAGCTGGGCAAAATAAGAGTGAGTATTTGAGCTATTCCAGTGAAAACGTCCGCTCAGGAGTAAGTGGAGCTTGTGCAATGTTTCTATTGGGTCCTTTGTTAGTTACATATTGCCTACATAACCCCAAACCACACTGGAAATAAGCAAACCAGAGGCCCCAAATTATATGTGTCTTATTTGCTTTGTGTGTGTTTGTGCGTGTGTGTGTGTGTGTGTGTGTGTGTATGTGCATGTGCTTCTGCTCAGCTGCCTTACTTCATGAACGAGCTAACGTTGACTGAGCTGGACATGGGCTCCTGTCTGCCACAAATCACCAGCGCATCCAGTCCTGTGGTAAACAGCAGAGGTGAGGTCACCTAGAGAGCACGCTGTCCCTTTTTCTTCTCCCTGACAGTCCTGCCACAATAGACTGTGGTCAGGAATTCTTCAAGGCCATGTACAACTTCTAAGAGGAAGTATGCTGCCAAAGTATAGTCAGGAATAACTCCTGGCCCTAATGATAACACCACAAATCAACCCCTCTGCATACAGTGGAACTCATGGAACCAATGAGTGTAAGACAATAACAGTATGTCATCCTCAGTCTAATCTGGATTTCGGAAGGGTATTAAATGGATTTACCCTGATTATGAAGCTTCGCAAATTACTGTAAATTACCACAACATATAATTCCCCAAAGTATTGATGGTGACACATGTAGACAGTGCGGGAGAGCTCGGCATTAATCTGTAAATGAGGTGATTTGTGGTTAAAGGGGCAGGGATGTGACGCGGATTGTTGCGTAATGAATTGAGCCTTGTGCAGATTGTGGTGAGGGCCGAGAGACAGGACTAAAGTGCACACAGCCTTGCCCTCTCTGGCCACACGGTAAAGGAATGACAAATCCTGCCTAAGCGCTGCTAAGTGCAACTGTGTGTATGTCTGCAGCCACACACAGACACAGAAATAGACACAAACATACACAGACACACAAACACACACAGATATACACACACCCCAATAAACCAATATGCTGTACTGCATGTTCCAGCTCCCTGGCTCCCCGAGATTACAACAGATTAATAATAACTTCTCATCTGATGCTCAGTTCCCAGCTATAATCAGATGACATGAGCAGTGGACTGTCTCCTCCGTTTCTGTCGCCTGATCTGTCTCTCAGGCTCTGTTCTGGCATGCGTGCGTGTGTCCGTGTGTGTGTGTGTGTGTGTGTGTGTTCCATAGGGCTGTGGCTGGAGCTGGAGGTGGTGTATACCGGGGCCCTGCAGATGACCCTGGAGACTAAGATCAACCTGTCTAAACTGGGCAAGGAGGGAGGCTTGGACACTGACTGCCTCAGCGACCCTGACAGCCTAGGGTCAGTCGCATTTCTCCAGCTACGCCACTGTAACCTTAAGCACGGCACATGCTGTGCAACATACATGTTAAGGTTCATTAGATCATCACTACGGTAGCCTAGGTCTTTGCGGGCTTTCTTCCTAGTCCTGTGTTGTGTAGTGTCAGCTCAACACAGGCCTGGATTTCAGGCTAGCAGATGACCGCTACGACTACACTGGCATGCTGTTAATTATTGTCTGCCATGCTCTGACCCCTCTGTGAACTGATTAATTCACTGATAGTGAGTACACAGACCTGCAGTATCCCTCCTGATCTGTCCATTTGTTGATTGGTTTGTGAATTCAAATGTATTCCAACGGTAGATAAACTGTACTGTTCTGTTGGTTGAATGAGGTCTGTGCGACATTGCAGGTTCTGCTGAATATCTTTTGTTCTTGTCCTTGTTTAACATAAATCCTGTTTAAGGGGTTGGGTTGTGAGTGTGGTTGAGGTTGGGGTGGGGGTTAAAGCGAAATATGGACATGATGACTGGGTTAGAGTTGTGGTTGGGTATAGATTTAAAGTTTAACCAGGATGTGAACATGATGGTTTGGTTAGAGCTGTGGTTGAGGATTGGTTTAGTGTTTAACAAGGATGTGGATTTGAAGTTAGGGTATTTTATTTTTTTGATCCTTTATTTTGACAGGGAGGTCATGCTGAGACCAAGGTCTCGTTACAGGTGAGCCATATATTTACAAAAATATACACATCTATACAGATATAGATACAAAACACAGTCATGAAAAATATACACATTAGGAAATGACACAAAATCTACACAAAAGCAAAACACATTCATAAAAAATAAGCATATTGATCTGTAAAAAGGTCCCCTAAATTCTGTCTAAAAAACATCTGCCAGTTCCTCCACTTTCAGGGAGTTTTGGATATCATTCCAACTACAGCACAACCACCCAGCTCAGTGGAGATCAAATTGATCCACTCCAGACATTCCTGAGACTGGATCCATAAGCCCTGCGTGCTTGTATGTTAACTATGAACGAATGTTCAGGGGCAGTTAATTTTTATGGCATGGTTTGAGGTTGAGGTGAAGGTGTAGGGTTGATCTGGATTTGAACATGAAGCTGGGGTTAGTTTTAGTCTTGTAATGTGTGTTGTTCTGTGCTGTGTCCAGGTCCAGGCCAATCCTCAGTGTTCTGGCTGACAGTGATGAAGAGTCCTCCAGCGCTGGTTCTTCTGACGAGGAGGAAGTCCTACTCTCTGACCCTCAGGGCACTGTGACTCCACCATGTTCTGAAGGGTAACCGATGTCCTGTTGTCTTACACACCAAATATAGTCTACCATGTAGAACGGTACGGCCAGGAGTTTTTCCTTACTGTGACTTGAATCCACTCCAAATGCCACATTTTATAAAAGAGCAGATAAATCGAAATAATTTCCCTAGGATATAGCTTACATTTAAACTCTTAGTTTCAGATTTGATTACAGTAGATGGCAATTCTGTTTTCATTTGCAGCCAGTGTGACATTTAACCTCTGAAAGCCTAAGTCCTTTCATGTAGCCTCACACTAACCAACTTCTCTGCTTCTCTCGTGATGTCACAGTAACACCACATTATTCTCTTCCTCTGTGCTACTCTTCTGCAGGGTTTCTGCTAGAGGCGGGAGGACAGGCAGACGGATTTTGAGATTTGTTGACAAAATTGCTAAGTCTAAGTACTTCCAGAAGGCAACAGAAAATGAGTACATCAAAAAGAAGATTGAGGAGATGTCCAACACGCCCCTGCTGCTGGCCGTGGAGATTCAGGAGCTTTCTGGAACACTGGCTGTCAACATCCCTTCTCCACCTACTGATAGAATATGGTACGGTCCACGCTCAACATCCCTCCTACCCTGCTGATAGATATGGTACGGCCCACGCTCAACATCCCTCCTCCTCCACCTACTGATAGAATATGGTTTGGCCTACACTCAAGATCCCTCCTCCCACTGCTGATAAATACCTTCCAACAGTGTCTTCCAATGTCATTCCTATGCTATGCTCATACCTCCACAAGGTAGGTTGGAGAACTGTTGTGGAAATGCTGTTAAAATTGCTATGTTCTTAAGTATCCTCCTATTTTGAAACAGACATACTTCGGGATTAATAACATCACTGTGCTCTTGTATGACTCATTGAAATGGGTAGAATAAGCTCTCATAGCGCCAAGCCGATTCCCCCAAGTCTAGGTTTGAGCCTTGACTGTGCCGCTAGCTGACAAATGGCTGGCGATGCAAACTCGGGTGGCTGGGAGACATAGACAGCAGGAATTTCCTGATCTCAAAGGTCTGTAGCGACTCTCTCAGGTGGCTCCGGCAAAGCCATCCGAGGTGGTCAGTTGAGCAGTGTAGAAAATAGTCTGCAGGATGGATTGTGAGGAAAGCTTGTCGCTAACCAGATCCGTTGACATGTCCTTACAGGAATTTTCAAGATGTGTTTAAATGCGCCAGTAGGATTCTGCTAGCTCATGCTTAGCTCTGCATACATGCATGTTTGTTTTGTCCACACAGCTTCACCAGCCTCCCATTGGAAACAATAGGCTGCAGTGTATCTTATGTTAGTCATAATATTTCACATAATCTACCCTGTCCTGAAACAACCTCCACCCTAGTCCCTGATCACTCTTTACTCATGTAGTAAGTAAACAGTATTTAATGACAAGTTTTTGTCATTAAATACTGTTACTTTGCTTTTTGTGACAAGTTAAGAAAAGGGCCAGCAAACTGACAACAGCTGATGAAGTCAACATTTTCCTTTGGTTGACATCACTGTACTCCTTTTGAGGGTCCTTTAGTTGATGTCTCTGTACTCCTTTTGAGGGTCCTTTAGTTGATGTCTCTGTACTCCTCTTGACGATCCTTTAGTTGATGTCTCTGTACTCCTTTTGAGGGTCCTTTAGTTGATGTCTCTGTACTCCTCTTGAGGGTCCTTTAGTTGATGTCTCTGTACTCCACTTGAGGGTCCTTTAGTTGATGTCTCTGTACTCCTCTTGACGATCCTTTAGTTGATGTCTCTGTACTCCTTTTGAGGGTCCTTTAGTTGATGTCTCTGTACTCCTCTTGAGGTTCTTTTGGTTGTCTGTGTGTACTGTAGGTATAGTTTCTGTGTGCCTCCCAAGCTGGACCTTCGTGTCAGACCCAAGCTAGGGGAGCGGGAGGTTACCTTTTGTCATGTGACTGAGTGGATTGAGAAGAAGCTGCAGGATGAGTTCCAGGTTCGACTTTTATTTACTCTTGTCCTCCTCCTCCTCTAGCCCCCCCACTCGCTTCCTTCCTCATCTTCCCTTCCACAACATGTCTACTCGTTGTCCTATAGTTTCCTCTTATGTCCTTCCTCATCTCTTACACTTTTCCTCTCCCCTTCTATCTCTCCCCTTCCTCCCCCCTCCCTCAAAAATTCTCAGTAAAACAATCGTCCTAAAAGTAAAGCAATGAACCCATCTGCACTCCATTCCAGAAAGTGTTTGTGTTGCCCAACATGGACGACATCTACCTGCCTCTGATGCATTCTGGGATGGACGGTTATCCAAAGCCCCAGCAGCCTCAGCGGTGTCCGGTCCAGTCATCATACTCTCGCCACTCCTCCATGGAGTCCATTGGAAGGACCTTCCAGGACAGTACTGCTGCTCAGGTGGACCAGTGTGGAGTTCTTACAGGCCATAAGTAGATGTGGACGTGCCATCAAATGTAATGGAATACTGTTAATCACAGGAGTTCAGCTGATTTCAAGTGATACCTTTGGTCAATGTTTACATGTCAGGATCAGTAACAAGATTTTCATTTGGTTGCTGCTTTGATTTTTTTACAGTTGGATGTTCTTTTGAGCACACTGTCCGTGTATAATGAATAAATCATTAAATTAATCCAAGACGTCAAGAAGTGTTTTTCTCATATTTTTTATTGTTAGTGATTTGGATTTGCTTAAATACAACAATCAGTCTAATAGAAATGTTGCGAAAATAAAACAGAATAGAAGAATACATCTGCAGCCTTTACAAAATCCACCAAAATTAAATTAACAATTTCAAACCTCTTTTAATCACACATTTCTGCATGAACAGACTTTTATATAAAAAGTATTATATAATATAAACCATAATTAATCCCAAAATCAAACCCTGATTCCTGCTTAGGAGCTGCTACTGCTACTGCTGGCGTTACTCTCCCCCGTGGTGTCCCCCTCTCCGTATCCCTCATACACGTCCCCCTCTACCTCCCCATCCTCCCCCTCCTGACCCTCTCCCATGACCTCTAGGCTCTCACAGATGAGTGCCACCTGCCTCCTGACGTGTGTCATGGCGGTCTGCATTCTCCTCATTTTCCTCCGGAGGGCGCCAGCGATTGCTCTGTGGCTCTGCCTCTGGGCCTCCACCTGCTGCCTCAGCTGTCTGGGATAACCACCATAATCATCACACATATTCATATTATGACCTAGATTTACTAAGACCATTTCGTATATTATAAAGAGTTTGTTTCCTTTTTGGTTATAATATTTTGTTTGGATTCCACGTTAGGGAAACTCACCGCATCTACATTAAGAGAAGGAAGGAGGGATGTGTCTAAATTCAAGCTACAGAAGCCATATTGATTCTGTATCAACTCATCTGCCCACTCCTGGCCTTTTAACAGCCACCTACCTGTAGCAGTTGTGCTGGGGTTTGGTGTCCTGTGTGAGCAGAGTCCCACAGCCCAGAGGGCAGAGCTGGCTCCAATGTTGGCAGTGCTGTGAGTGGACCTCCAGGGCAGACCGGGGCACTAACGAACCACAGCCCTGGTGGGGACATGGAACCCTCTGGAACTGGCAAGAGGAACTATGAAGGAAGTCCTCAGACAGAGGGAAGGTGGCCAAGCAGCCTTCGTTATTACACTACAGAGAAGAGGGAGAGAGGAGAGAGGGAGACCAGAGAGGAGACGAGAGAGGAGACCAGAGAGGACACCAGAGACGAGACCAGAGAGGAGACCAGATAGGGAGACCAGAAAGGACACCAGAGACAAGACCAGAGAGGGAGACCAGAGAGGAGACCAGAGAGGGAGACCAGAGAGGAGAGTGTGGACATCATGTACTGAAGTCAGTTGTTTGAATTATTTGAGAAGGGATTTCTTCGGCATGAGAAACATGATGACATGGAAAATGAGTTCTTCTATGCTTGAAAAATATACTTTCCTTCCAATGACATGCCCTCACATTGCTTCTGGAGAAAATGAACCCCATTATTTTGGAACAGAATCGTTGGGCTGTGATGACTCACCTTAATCCTGAGGCGACTGATGGTTTTGCTAAGCTTGTACATGACAAACATACAACTGGGATTGATAGGTTTCCTACAGCAGGGGCACGTCTCCTGTCTACAGAAGAGAACCGCTATTAACGCAAAACGTGAATTTCCCACCTCAGATGTCTACAGCAGTTCAAAAGGTCTTGTGTCCTAGAGATGTATGTCATTGTTGCCTCATTTTCTACCTTTCGTAATTCTAAAGCTACTGACTTTTCTCATGAATAGACTGATGTTTTTCTTCAGCCTTTCCTGAACTACATCACCCAGGGTATCGTACCTCCGGAGCCACTGTAGGATGCAAGTCTTGCAGAAAACATGGTTACAAGCCACTCTGACAGGACACCTCAAGACACATCTACAGATGGTGCACAGCAGGTCATAGTCTGGACCGTCCACAAACAGTTCCACATCGTAACCCCCACTCTGAAACACACACACACACAAAGTTGCACTTTAGGAAACTCTACATCAAAAGAAGGCTGAGAGCAGTGAGTTAGTCATATCAAAGACACATAACAAATCGTAAATCACGAAAAGGAAAACCAAAATGTTTTACTTGCTTGAATTCTTCAACCAACACATATGTTCCATGTTCTACAATCCCATTAAATACAAACCAGCAATAAGTACTTAGGGTACCTGTAGCTCTGTCGACACAAAATTGTTTTCAAATATCATAATCCATATTTCATCCATAAAGTCACTCATCATTGTAAACCATATTTTTCTAACTCACCATATTTCACTGTTCTGTTGTCAATTCTCATGAGTTGCAACTGTTTTCATTCCCACAGTTCAGCCCATCACACCCTTTGGTTAGGTCAGACCAGCCGACATTTCAACAATAAAACCACATACAAAACAAACAGTCCTGCGTGCAACAACAATACACTGCTAAAACCCCCTAGAAATAAGACAGGGTGATCATTTGACCAGTAATCATTCAGCACCCCAGTGGTAAAGATCTGTGTCATTCATCTTCTCTGAAGTTCTAGGGCCCACACTATAGTGATTACTGTTTAGCTCGAAACTCATGATAACATCCAGACAAAGTGACTTTACTCTCTCTCTCTCCCTCTCGCTCTCTCTTCTCTCCCTCTTTTTGGTACCCTCCAGGTTTTACTGTTTTGACAGGGAGAGTTGCCATGGAAATAGAAGCCTGTTTTGAATGGAGGCTGGCTCTAGAGCTTCCAAACCAAACAGCAACATCTAGCTACCCCTTTGACTGACAGGCACACTGAGCGAGTGGGCTACCATAATTGGGCCCATTTTAGAAATCAGGGTTTATTTAATAATAAGTAGCTTTAATTATGGACTTTCTACTTAGCTACTTTTTCAGTGTCAGTGGCTTTAGCTTTTTTCATTAGAGCCAAGGTTTAGAAAATGGTTTCTGTATGAGTCTGTTTACATACACTTATAATACAGATTTTAATGTTTTATCCTTGCCTGCTGGATGTTCCAGCATCCGCTCAATCAACGTCACACCAACGCACCCAATGAAAGCTTGCAGCTTCCGGAATCTTCCAGGGGCAGCCGTGCGGGGGCGGGGTAGGCCCTCTCGTATCCATTTAAAAGCTCCCAAGGCGCAGCTTGGGGCCAAGGCTTACTACAAAGAGGCCCGAATTTAAAATGCAGGAGACAACAAATCTATGACCACCCGTTCCTCCCGAACCACCAGCGGATGGCCGGCCCAGAGACAACCCTGCCTCCCCTAAAAAGGGGTTTGTTGTTTGCCTTTGATTTTCCCCTATATTTTCCATATAATATCATATCCAGTGCTTAACTTGAGCTGGATCCCGACGGAATCTTTCCGTTTCGGACTGTTTCGTTCTGCAACTTTTCTGCAATTAAAATCATGTTAACGATCTGCACTGTAAAAGTCTGACTAAAAACGTCAGTAGCCTAGATAATATAAAATTATCATCAACCCCCTGAAAAAAACACTGAACATTTTTAAGGGGGCCAGGCCAAGACGAGCTGGTGTAACATTGTAGTGTAACATTGGTGTAACTCGTGGCTGTTGCTGCAGAGAGATGTGCACACCTTCATCTCCTACATAATAGCTTCGGCTCACAACTGTCTGTCTGTAAAGTTATAGGCACTTCATTAATTAGGCCTACTGGGTCCAGTGATGCAATCTTCAAATTATTTCTTATTATTACCCATTAGCACGCTCCTCTAGTGTCTCTACTTTAAGCTAGAGACACTCAAATTTTAAACGTTTAGTGCGTTCAGGAACAGGTTGCTTGCATACAACTTTTTGATATCTTTTATACACTGCTTAAAAAAATGAAGGGAACACTTAAATCACACATCGGTTCTCGATGAAGGAAATATATTAAAGATCAAAATCTTTACTGTACATTGTGTAATTCGTTGAGAACAAAATGATGTAACAACGGTCAATGGAAACCAAAATCACGAACCAATTGAGGGCTGGATTCAAGCTCACACCGAAAATCAAAGTAAACCATTGAAATCGCAGGCTGTTCCAACATGCATGAATATCATCACGGCAACTCATAATGTGACTCAATAGTGTGTATGGCCCCACATGCCTGTATGCAATCTCGACAAAATCTGGGCATGCTCCTGATGAGATGGCAGATGGTGTCCTGGGGGATCTCCTCCTGAATCAGGGTATCAGTGAGCTCCTGGACAGTCTGTGGCACTACTTGGCGGGGTCGGATGCACCGATACATAATGTCTCAGAGAATCTCAATTCGATTCAGGTCTGGGGAACGTGAGGGCCAGTCAATGGCATTAATGCCTTCGTCATCCAGGAATTGCCTACACACTCTGGCCACATGAGGCCAGGCATTGTCCTGCACCAGGAGGAACCCAGGACCCACTGCACCAGCGTAAGGTCAGACGATAGGTCTGAGGATTTCATCACGGTACCTAACAGCAGTCAGGGTACCATTGGTTAGCAACGTGGAGGTCTGTGTGACCCTCCAAGGATATGCCTCCCCAGACCTTCACTGACCCACCGCCAAACTGGTCATGCTGGATGATGTTGCAGGCTGTTCACCACAGTGTCTCTAGACTCTTTCAAGTCTGTCACATGCGCTCAGTGTGAACCTGCTCTCATCTGTAAAGAGAACAGGGCGCCAATGGTGGACCTGCCAATTCTGATATTCTTTGGCAAATGCAAATCGAACTGCACGGCCTGAAACATGCACACCAGTAGCCTACTGGAGGTCATTTTAAAGGGATCTGGCAGTGCTCCTCCTGTTCCTCCTTGCACAAAGAAGTAGATACCGATCCTGCTGCTGGGTTGATTCCCTTCTATGGCCCTGTCCATAATTAATGTTAATAAACACTAAAACAGTATCTCTTGAACTTAATTGTCTCTTCCTCAACTTCTCTACAATGGAACTGTCAAATCAGAACAATTCTTCCACTACCACTCACAACTTCTTTTAATCAAGACCCTTGAAAAGTTCAAACCAAGTTTGCTTATAGGTAACCCTGATAGAGTGAATGGTGCCCAAGTTATAAAATAAGGTCTGCTGTCTTATCAGAAAAAATAGATTTTTCTGAATTCTACTGTCAGCTCCTGGCTGGGGGCCTCTAGGCATCTCCATGCGCCTGGGGGCCACAGTCAGGACTCTAGGCATCTCTGCGGTACTGTTTTCTGTTATCCCCAATTAGACACAGCTGCGTCTTGTTGTCTCTAATTGGGGACCCTATTTAAGTTGTTCTGTTTGCCTTTCAGTTTGTTGGTCATTGTTTGGAGTTAAAGTTGTGTTTTGCTGCACCTTAGTTTATGGTTTACTCTCCTTTTGTTGTTTTCTTTGTTGTGTTTACAAGAAGGACATTAAACGGATGTTCCCTAGCTCTGCTACTCGTGTCCTGCCTACACTGAGCTGTGATATCTACACTAGGTTTAAGTCAGTAATTTTGGGACAATAGATTTTACACTAGCAGTGTATTGTGTAACCTAATCATAAGCCTACTGATGATAATGCGCAGTCAATATGTCAGTGAAAAGCTAACCTCATCCCCACTGCGCACAGCGCATATTGAATCAATGTCTGGGAACAGCAGCCAAAATGGGCCTTGCCTTTCACAATGTTGTAATATCATTTTGGGAAATGACGTTGACAAGCATTCACTTCCCCACAAAAGCCTCAAAACTGCCTGTAGGCTACCTTTTATTTTTTTTCCAACTGGTCCTGTTAAACGAGTAGCATTTGCCACAGGCAGTCACGTAGTCAGTGAAACTTGAATAGGATATCTTTTTCCCCTTATATCCTACAATATCTGTACCCACAATGTTTGATCATTGATATAGAAATGTCAGGGTCCTCTGTGGACAAATTGAGGTTTTCTTGTCAAGAAAAACAGCATAATTTGTTTGATATTAAAAAGATTCAGCAAATCCCCATTACTGTAAATTTAGAATCCAATGATAAGCATTTATTGAAAGCCACATCTTCTTGGACCCTAGGCTGAATATTTTCCCATGGAAATGCATATAACACTTTGTTATAAAAAATGTGGTCCTCTCCAGCTCAGGTTTTGTTCCCGCACCTGCTGAATATATTCTTCAATGAAGTGTCACTGATTCTCAAACCTGGCAGAAAACAATTCCCCTGCAGGGTGATCTGAAACCTTATCTTAACAATGCCTATTCAAGGTTTACTGTAATTAATTGTATTTTTCTATGAAACTATGCCAACTTGCTATCTTAAAAGATTATTACAGATATCAAATGTTTAGACTTCTGATAAGAACATAGGTGAGGTCAAGTTTCTATTGTTTCTATTGTTGGTTGTGTGATTGATGCACATTGTCGTTGAGTCCTCTCCAGCGGCTGGCCTGTCAGGTGAAATTATTGAGATGGTATTGCTTTCACTTCTCTAACAAAGTCAAAATCCTAATGCTCCAAATGTATGCTTATCCTGCTGAAGTCTTATATACATTTAAATGAAAGCTTTGAGGACAATGCACCCATCTCTGGCAAAAGGTTAGATATCCATTAAATCGAACAGAGGATAATGTGTGCACTTCCAGTGCTTACTTTAATGATCTCATTGTGCTTATTAGTGTAATTTAAGGTGTTATTTTATTTTAATTAAAAATAAAATAAAGGTTGAAAATGTCCAACCTTTTAGCAACTTAATTACATGGATGCATGGCGTTGTGCACTGCGGCTACGTTTAGCCACTCTTTCCAATAAATAATGTTTTAGCGGTGTTCTTCCTTGTATCTGGAAGTAGTGTCATAATGTCAACACAATAACCCTTTGTCATAGTACTTTATAGAAAGCCACTCCTAAAGTAAACATTTTAGCAATAGTGGAAAATTTGACAATCTGCAATAGCCTTCATTTATGTGATGAATTGAAAGGGAAACCACTCACAAACTGTCACTGTGTTTAAGACCTGTCATTAATATCAGGGTCACACCTTAGTCAGCTGACGCTCTACTCCAGAGCCAGTTATGATTAGACTTACAGATACAGTGGATATAAAAAGTCTACACTAAAATGCCAGGTTTTTGTGTTGTAAAAGAATGAGACAAAGATAAATCATGTCAGAACTTTCCACTTTTAATGTGACCTATTATGTGAACAATTCAATTGAAAAACAAACTCAAATCTTCAAGGGGGAAAAATGAAAAATAAAAACCTTACAATAACCTGGTTGCATAAGTGTGCACACCCTCTTCTAACTGGGGATGTGGCTGTATTCAGAATTAACTGATCACATTCAAACTCATGTTAAATAGAAGTCATTACACACCTGCCATCATTTAAAGTGACTCTGATTAATCACAAATAAAGTTCAGCTGTTCTAGTAGGATTTTCCTGACATTTTCTTAGTTGCATCTCAGAGCAAAAGCCATGGTCCACAGAGAGCTTCCAAAGCATCAGAGGGATCACATTGTTGAAAGACATCAGTCAGGAGAAGGTACAAAATAATTTCCAAAGCATTAGATATACCATGGAACACAGTGAAGACAGTCATCATCAAGTGGAGAAAATATGGCACAACAGAGACATTACCAAGAACTGGACATCCCTCCAAAATTGATGAAAAGACGAGAATAAAACTGATCAGGGAGGCTTCTAAGAGGCCTACAGCAATATTAAAGGAACTGCAGGAATTTCTGGCAAGTACTGGCTGTGTGCTACATGTGACAACAATCTCCCATATTCTTCATATGAATGGGCTATGGGGTAGGGTGGCAAGACGAGGATTCTCTTACAAAGAAAAACATCCAAGCCCGGCTGAAGTTTGCAAAAACAAACATCAAGTCCCCCAAAAGCACATGGGAAAATGTGTTATGGTCTGATGAAACCAAGGTTGAACTTTTTGGCCATAATCCCAAAAGGTATGTTTGGCGCAAAAACAACACTGCACATCACCCAAAGAACACCATACCGACAGTGAAGCATGGTGGTGGCAGCATCATGCTATAGGGCTGTTTTTCTTCGGCTGGAACCGGGGCCTTAGTCAGGGTGGAGGGAATTATGAACAGTTCCAAATACCAGGCAATTTTGGCACAAAACCTTCAGGCGTCTGTTAGAAAGCTGAAGATGAACAGGAAGTTCACCTTTCAGAATGACAACAACCCAAAGCACACATCCAAATCCACAAAAGCATGGCTTCACCAGAAGAAGATTAATGTTTTGGAATGGCCCAGCCAGAGTCCAGACCTGAATCCAATTGAACATATGTGGGGTGATCTGAAGAGGGCTGTGCACAGGAGATGTCCTCGCAATCTGACAGATTTGGAGCGCTTTTGCAAAGAAGAGTGGGCAAATATTGCCACGTCGAGATGTGCCATGCTAATAGACTCCTAACCAAAAAGACTGTAACAAAATCAAAAGGTGCTGTAACAAAATCAAAAGGTGCTTCAACAAAGTATTAGTTTAAGGGTGTGCACACTTATACAACCAGGTTATTGTGAGTTTTTTATTTTTCCCCCTCAAAGATTTCAGTTTGTTTTTCAAATGAATTGTTCACGTTATAGGTCACATTAAAGGTGGAAAAAGTTCTGACATGATTTATCTTTGTCTCATTCTTTTACATCACAAGAACCTGGCATTTTAAAGGACGTGTGTAGACTTTTTATATCCACTGTACCTTCTTTTTAAACTGGCTGACAAATCCATCTGCAAAGAGGGGCTATGGAGGGGGAGTGGTGGCGAGAGTTTCCTGGAAAAACCATGATATTGAGAGTAATAAAGAGTGGCTTAAACAATAGATATTGAGATAGAAAAGTTAGTGTGGAGGTAGTTAAAGGATGACAGGCCACCCCTATTCCACAGCTGCCCAAACCCCTATTCCACAGCTGCCCAAATCCCTATTCTGTGAGCTTGTATTTAGTCACTTAGCCACAGAACAGGAGCTGAGGGCTAAACCAGAACACACTGACTCATGCAAAACATCCAAAAGTTCCAAAGTTGACCAACTTTGATATATTTGCACAATGTTGTTACTCAACTGTTTTTTCCACTCATTCAGCTCTAACTTTTCACACTGCTGCCATCTGGTAGACGCTGCCGGAGCATCGGGGCACGTACTTCAGACTCACAAACAGTTTTTTCCCTCAGGCCATATGGCTCCTCAACCAGCATCATTGATCCATGATCATACTGATCACACATGAACATTCCAAATGCTCCGATGTCCTTTCAGGTACATTTAACGGGCATTAGAATATTCCTTTGCATGTACTATTAATAAGCTTATTACACTCATATGTACCTATAATATTCAATACTTCTACCCACATTGTTCATACTCCCCATCCTATTCTTTCTAAAATTGCTGCTAGTTTACACTGTTATGTATATTATTATATATTATTCTATTTATTTTTTGCTATATTTTTGCTCTCTCTATATTTTTTTCTTAATTCCCACTACGTAGTTGTAGCTTGCTATGTCACCATTTATGAGCATATTACATTCATATGTATCTGTAATATTCAATAATTCTACCAAATTGCTGCTAGTTTACATTGCTATGTATATTATTGCCATATCTATAATGTTCAATACTGCTACCCAGATTGCTCCTAGTTTACAGTTCTCTTTTTTAAACTGCTCCTAGTGTACATGTACAGTGTTATGTATATTTTTGCTTTATATATTTCTTTCTTAACTCTCACTATGTAGTTGTCGGGTGCTATGTCACAAGAATTTCATTGTGCAGGATGATGTGTTGTTCAGTGCATTTGACAAATAAACTTCGAAACTGAAACTTCAGTTCTAAGGCTAAACAAACAAAATTAATTAATATTATTATTCTTTATCATGCACTTTGAGATTATTCCTCTATAATGAAAAGCGCTTTACAAATCCAATAAATTATTATTATTATTACAGTTGTTAGATTTAATCCATGAGGAGAGGGATGGGATAGATCCAGCACATATCTTTTCAGGCAGGTTGCGGTCGGAATATAGTGGGTGTGTGCATATCTACACGGATGGGTCGAAAGACCAAAGCACGGGTTAACGGCAGAGATAAAAGCAGTGTTGTTAGCGTTGCAATGTGTAGAGGAAGGTGTGCTGGGAAGAGTGGTCATTTTCTCAGACTCGTGCTGTGTTGAAGAGCTAGTGATCGTGTAGTTCACGCAGTAGACCGGACCTTGTGTTTGAGGTACTCTTGACCCTTAGTCGGGTGTTGCAGAAAGGGCGTCAGGAGAGGTTTTCTTGGGTGCCAGCCCATGTGGGAGTGATGGGACATGAGGCGGCTGATAGATTAGCAAAGAAGGCCCTAGGAGAAGAGGAGGTTAATAAGGTTGTAAAGTGGAGTAAAGGGCAGGCTAAGAGTTTTGTTTGGTCGAAGGTGATGAAGAGTTGGCAGGAGCAGTGGGATAGAGGGAGAAAGGGTAGATATCTCGACCGAATCCAGAGGAAGGTTCGGGTGAATCGTGAACTAGAGGGTGGACAGAGGGTGGACATTTTCACTAGGCTTAGAATAGGGCACTGTAGATCAAATGGTTCATTGTATAGGACAGGGAAACATCCAATGGGGTGGTGCGACTATTGTGACGTTGAGGAGACTGTGGAACATGTGTTGGTGCAGTGTGGACACTATGAGAAAGAGAGGGTTTGTATGAGGGACAGTTTAAGAGAGAATGGGATTCAGGAGAGAACAACTTGCTTAGGGTACAGCAGTAGATGTTAGTTTTAGCATATTGTTTATTTACCTGAGGGCGATGGAGTTGGTTGGTCAGATATAGGTCTGTCCTGTTTCTGACCCACACTCCAGTACAGTAGGTGGCGGTAATGCACCATTAACGTTGGATGTCAACCGCTGTTAAACACCAATGGAGGAGAAGGAACAAGAAAAAGAAGAATCCCCTTTCCCAATCAACCTGCTGTACACTGGAACCACATTTTGATTTGGATTGTGCTTGGTGTGAAGATGTGCGGAACAGGGTGAGGTCACTTTTAGACAAGGCTTAGAGCTTAGCAATTTCCAACAGGTCATCAGAATGCTGTTTTAAGCTCAGTACTTGTGGTACAGTGGTAGAATGTATCTCTTGTAAGGGTGTGGTCCTTGCTTGAAGTTCCCTTAAAAGCTAGATGAAAATTTTTAACAGTGATTACTTGATAATTACAAATTAATTTCTTCAGGTTTTCTAGCTCTGGGGCCGTATTCACAAAATATTTTAAGGCTAAGGAGCTCTCAACTTGCAGATTTTGGAACCAGAAAAGCAACCGGGCAAGCCTTGTTCAGCCGGCCCGCAATTTAAAGTGATAAATGTTGTTGCCCTCACTGAATACAAACCCGGGTCTCCCACTTGAGCGACTGTGTCTTTAACCACTACACCACGGTGCTATACGTTCGCCCAGTGTCGGTGTAGCATCTCGACATTTTTGTCACATATTAACATCATACAAAGTTTGTATATTTCGCTAGACACCATTAAGCATTGTGTTAAACTGACTAACGTTTCTTATTAAATTTACCTCCACCACAAATAGCATCTATGAAATTGTATGGCTTTTGCCACTAATATGAAATTGTATGGCTTTTGCCACTAATAACAGCTTATTAGCCAGTAATAGGCTTACTAGTATCTAACTTACTACTTGAACTTAACAAAGCCAAAGCTATTTCTTGGCACAAAAACGTTTGTTTTTCTATCATTCGTGAATGTCATTGATACAATAACTATCAATATGATAACTGACTTTTTCGTCAAGCGAAAAGACGAGAGAATCGTGGAAACCCCTACTCTATTACTGCCCAAGGGATTTTTATCTAGCCTATATTACCCCAAAAATCATGCACGTATGCATACTTCAAAAATCCACCAGAAATAGACACAATATAAAAAGTTTTATTTTATGCTTATTACAACATACCTACTGAAGGTTGTAGCCAGCGAAGTTTCTGTCAATCCTGACCCAAAAAGCATGCACGGATGAGTACTTCAAAAATCCACCAGAAATAGTCGCAACATAACCGTGAACAATTTTATTTTAGGCTTACTATAACGCAGCTACTGAAGGTTGTAGCCAGCAATGTTTTTATCTATCCGGAAAAAAAATCCTAATGCATAATTTGCTTTGACGAGATTCGAACGCGGGACCTATTGGTTGCAGGTCCGCATCTCTAACCACCACACTATTTAAGGGTCAGTAAGCGACATTCACTCTTCTTGGCCGGCTCCGCTTACGCGGCCCGGCAAAAACTCTTAAAAATAATAGATGTGTCAGTCCAAATTTTAGGACTCCTACTTTTTTGGTCTAAGAGTATTTCACAAAGCATTTTAGCGCTAAAACTAGCTCCTGAATCTGTGAAAAGTTAGGAGTAGTCAAGAGGACTCCTAAGTCACTAAGACCAAATCACAAACAATCCTAAAATGGCTACTGCCAGGCAATCAGCCCTGTTATGCTGGTGTCTGAGTGCCCAAGGACACCGTACACCACTGAAGCAATAGGAGATAGAGCCTTGGGTGCTGAGCCTCCTAATAAATACAATACATGTTTCTAATTATAGATTACATGTTAATAAATTCTGCAATGACATGTATAGCAAGGTTGATTTATAAATACATCGTAAGATGTATTTAATAACTTAATTTTTGTATAGGCTAAATACATTGACTGACAGAGAATAAAACATTGTGGTCTAGTGTAGTTGAAAATATCTGGCCTAATGTCCTACCTGTGGCGGCAGTTTGCCGATTGAATTCTGCCATCTCTTGCCTAAGACTGCCAAGAATACCAGCACTTTTCACACTCATCGTGGTTCTGGACAGAAATGGGAAAGCAAGCAGATATTTTCTCACACTTCTTTTTTGGTTTTAGAAGTTATCCCAACTCCGAATTTTCCTTTAATAATGTCCTTCCTTTCATGCACAAGTTGGCCAAGAAGTAAAAGATGTTCTTGCGTCCAGTTTAGTTTTCGTTTGCACAATGTAAGGTCACATCTTTCTAACAGCCATGGTTGTTCTAGTGTAATAATTTAAAGGCTGCTGATACACGTATTGGTTAATTATTTACAAGCTGCCAGACATGTAAGAGGCTGTCAGTTAGCTGAACATATACTTGACTACAGTCAGTATAGCATTCTTGGTTTCATGTTTAACCTCCTGAGACCCGGTGTCCAGATATGTGGACATTTTAGGCTTCCTGCACCAAAGCTCAGGTCTTAGGAGGTTAATCAGTGACACTTAGCCTACTTTTTTATTTGAATATTTTTTACTGCAGTTTGGGAGGCCTCTTAGTGGTAAGATAAAATGTTTTGTGAATAGGGCCCCTGGAATACATCTAATATGTAGAATGGTTGGAGAGGAGAAGTTTGAGAACCACTGCTCTAAAGAACCATTGGTGTCATGGTTAAGAACCGTTGATTTGCCTGAAAGGGTCTCTAACTGTTAATGGTTTCACCTGGAACCCTCAGAGTCAGCCAAAAAACCTTTGTAAAGCCTATTTTCCGGACCGCGTAAGTGGAGTCGGCCTAGAAGAGCGAATGTCTGTCACTCACTCATTCACTCACTCACTCACTCACTCACTCACTCACTGACTGACTGTTAAACAGCGTAGTGGTTAGAGACGCAGGCTATGGAACAATCAAAACACATTATGCCTGAGGATTTGTTCAGGACAAGACAAAAACTTCGCTCTCTACAACCTTCAGTAGCAACGTTGTAGGAAGCCTAAAATGAAACTGTTTACTGTTATACTGCGACTATTTCTGGTGGATTTTCGAATTATGTCTCAGGATTTGTTCAGAATACACAAACACTTCGCTGGCTACATAATTCTCTCATCTTTTCACTTGACGAAAAAGTCAGTTATCGTCACCTATATTGATAGATACTGTATCAGTGTCATTCATGAATGGCTAATTAGCTGTTAAAACAGCCAGTGGCAAAAGAGGATTTGTTCGGGATAGACAAAAACTTCACTGGCTACAACCTTCAGTAGCTACGTTATAGGAAGCCTAAAATGAAACTGTTTACTGTTATATTGCGACTATTCCTGGTGGATTTTCAAATTATGTCTTAGGATTTCTTCAGGATAGACAAAAACTTTGCTGACTGCACGATTCTCTCGTCTTTTCACTTGACGAAAAAGTCTGTTATCGTCACCTATATTTATACAATAGTTATTGTATCAATGTCATTCACGAATGGCCAATAAGCTGTTAAAACGGCCACTGGCAAAAGCCATACAGTTCATAGATGCTATTTGTGGTAGAGGTAAACTTAATAAGAAACGTTACTCAGTTTAACACAATGCTTAATGGCGCCTAGCGACATATTACTGGCTAATAAGCTTTTAAAACGGCCAGTGGCAAAAGTCATACAGTTCATAGATACTATTTGTATCAAATACAGTTCATAGATACTATTTGTATAAATAGCCCCATCATCATCCACACTTGGACTTTGTGATTCCCATTACGCACACCAGGTTCTCATTCAACTAATCAACCCATGTGCACTAAAGTGCCAGAAAAACTGGTACAGACGAGCCCATACAAAATACATAGCAATGCCACCCATGCATGTCACTGGTTGCGTCTGCCAGTGCATATATAAACCAACAGACATCTGTAGAAGCATCTAAAGCATTTTCACGTGATAGGCGTGCAACACTTCCTCAAATAACATCTGCATTCAATGCTGGGCCCTGAACAAACATCAGCGTGAGGACTGTGCAACGTTCCCTCCGAGATATGGGCTATAGGAGCCGACGTCCAACTCGAGTACCCCTGATGAATACTCGACACACAGCTATGCGCCTCGCCTGGGCTCGGGAACACTCCCACTGGACACTTGATGACTGGAAACGAGTAGCCTGGTCTGACGAGTCTCGTTTCCAACTGTTTCGGGCAGATGGAAGGATCCGTGTGTGGAGAAAACCCCATGAAGCCATGGATCCCACATGTCAACAGGGCATTGTACAGGCTGTGGTGGCTCCGTAATCGTATGGGGTTGGTTTAGCTGGCATTCAATGGGACCCCTGATACATCTACAAACGTCTCTGACAGGTGAACTCTATATGTGCATCCTTTCTGACCAGTTACACCCATTCATGTCCTACGTCCATTCTGATGGGATTGTCTTCCAACAAGACAATGCGACGCCACACAAGTCTAGACACGCCGAATTATGGTTAGAGGAACATTCATCTGAGTTTGGGGTCTTGCCATTCCCACCTAAGTCACCGGATCTCAACGTTATCGAACACATCTGGGATGCCATGCAACGCGCTGTGGAACACAGAAATCCTACACCTCGGAATACAACAGAATTGTGGACCACTCTGCAGGAAGTATGGTGTACATTGCCTACAGAATACTTCCGCAACTTTGTGGAGTCCATGTCCCGCCATATTTCTGCAGTTCTGCGCACCTGTGAGAGGCCTACCAAGTATTAGACTGATGTACCAGTTTTTCTGGCACTTCAGTGTATATATAACACTATGATTTCCTTGTCCTTTGTCGAGTATTGTGTTAGTTACATGATTTATGGAGCCTTGTAACTAAAGCCATGTGCTTATTATTGTTCTCATCTTTACAACATGTTCTGATACTTTTTGTGAGTAAACATACTATTTGCATGCAACTGCCTCTCAAATATTTTTTCGTCAAGCCCTAACGAGTTTCGATGTAATTAACTTTTCTGTAAAAATATGTCACTTTCTACAACTAAAGATTAGCTAATATCTAGCTACTATTCTTATGGTAGAAGCTACTAGCACTGTCTTCTGGGGTAATCTGTCTACATCTGGGACAGCAAGTTAAGGCTCTGAATGGCAGTATAGGCCAGCGGATCGGCAGTTGAAATGCTGCAGGAGAACAGGAATAAAAATGAGTTGTAAAAGCCAAGCAGTAAACACAACATTTGATTGGTAGTAGCCCCAGGGTGGGGAGTGTTGTGGGAAGAAAATCAAGATGAGCTTGAAGAGTTGGAAACCATTTACCTGCTTATCCCTGCCGCTAATAAGGTAAGATAAACAGGGGTTGAATCTCAAATCGCGTATTTGCATACCTTATGCCAGATTAGTATGCGAGAAGATTAGTATGTCCCAAACCATAGTATGCGAAGTACATAGCCTACTTGCAGTATGTAGTATGCGATTTGAGACTACAGCCAGGGTTTCATGAACACCAGGTATGCTGGGTATTCAGCTAAACCAGGAAAACAAAACATTCTTTTAGATTACTGCCGCTCACTGACAATTAAACAGTGAACAGTCTCATGCAACTCATTATGACTAAACTTGCCCAAGTTTCTACAATGCAAACTAATGGGTTTTTCTAAACTCAAACATAAAATAATGTCTATTAAGCACATATTATCCCTCAGATCTAGCATGGAAGCTGCTAGTTTGATGTTGCTGAAAAGTGAAAAAAAACCTAATTACTTAAAAACCTATTTAAATTAGGGGGTCATCCACAACAAATACTCAAGACCAACCTACAGTATTTTTGTCAACATAAAACAAAAATCTTGAATACAAAAACATGTAACATGGACAATAATGAATGTTAACGTCAATGTTTATATTCTTTTCAGTCAAGCTGGTCGAGAATTCCTACAGTGTACAACGCTGTACCACTCTGGACTGGTACTGTATAGGGTAACAAAATGCATATCCTATTTTTTATCTGGCAGATGGAATTGTCCATTTATAGCAGTGTTATTCAAAGAAAATTTGACAGATTCTTGTTTTTTGCAGAATTGTTCTTTGAAGATTTCACAACATATTTGATAATGCATTGTTGTTTTCATGTCACAGTTGAGGAGGAAGGACACAAGTGCGGAGTTACAGAAAGGCGTTCCTTTTAATCTAGGCTTGCACAAACAACAAAACAAAGGACATGCAACTGCGACAACCCATGCATAAGGCATAAACAATGATACAAGCCATGGTTTTGACAAACTCAACTTAAATAGGGTCCCCAATTAGAGGCAAGGCTGTGCAGCTGCATCCAATTGGGGAGAACAAAAACAGTGCAGAGATGGCTAGAGGCCTACATTCTGCCAGGTCCTGACTATCGCCACCAGACCAGCGCTGAGATGGCTAGGGGCATACTCATAGCCAGGACCTGACAGTGCCCCAAGACGCGGGCTCCCGAATGCAAGACCAGGAACGCCCCAGGGGGGAGGATGGGACAGGTGGAGGCTCCGCCCCCAGAGCAGGACGTGGCACCAGAGCAGGTGGAGACTCCACCCCCAGAACAGGATGGGGCATTGGAGCAGAGGGAGGTGGCGATGGCAGGGACTCGTCAGATCACCACTCCGGAGGCGATGGTGGCAATGGCTCGTCGTCCCACCCCTCCCAGGGGACCTGCCTGGAGGCCCAGTGCGGGGGACCTCAGGTCCAGCCATGCCCTCCAACACCTTGCCTGAACCTCCAGGGGCTTGTTGTTAAACCCCTCTGGAGGTCGCTGATCCCCCCACGTTGGAGGCTGAAGCATCTCGCCTTCCTCCTCCTCAGTTGTATCCGGGTCCTCTTGCCCCCCGGGCTGCAGGGGATCATCATTGAGCTCCCTCAAGTGTGGCAACAGGAGCACCTCGTCGCCCTCCTTTGACTCCTCCATGTACTCCTACTGCCAGGGCTGCAGGCGCTCCCCCAAGGGAGTGGCGGCAGGGGCTCGTCGTCCGACCCCTCCAGTGGTAGCAGTCACGCCTTGGGGACCCCATAGCCCCCCCCCCGCGCTCTCACGGTGGGTCACTGGCGTCATCGCTGCCGGGTTGGCCAACAGGGCTGGCCACCAATCCTCCAGTGAGTGACGATAGGGGTAATCCTCTTCCTCGGTATCATTATCTGACCAACCGAGGAGCTCCCCTACCGTCCAGCCTCTAATTGGGGAGAACAAAATATACTTTTATACTAAGTATAAAAATATACTTTTGTTCTTCTGAAAAGAAAATATTATACAATTACTAGCAAGAACAATACCACGTTTACCCTGCTTTTTTCTTGTAGGCCAGCTTTCATCATGTTTATAAATGGGGTATGAATCCTGAATGCTAATTGTCTGGTAGCAGTAGTATATGAGATTGCATAACAGGTATCACTATTTATTGATCTATATGTGGTATATAGGTTATATATACACTGCTCAAAAAAATTAAGGAAACGCTTAAATCACACATTGGGTCTCGATTAAGGAAATATATTAAAGATCAAAATCTTTACCTGGCATTGTGTAATTCGTTGACAACAGAATGACGTAACAACGGTCAATGGAATCCAAAATCACCAACCGAGGGCTGGATTTAAAACAATTGAAATTACAAGCAGTTCCAACTTGCGTGAATGTCATCATGGCAACTCATAATGTGACTCAGTAGTGTGTATGGCCCCCACGTGCGTGTATGCACTCCCGATAACATCTACGCATGCTCCTGATGAGATGGTGTCCTGTGGGTTCTCCTCCCAGACGTGGATCAGGGCATCAGTGAGCTCCTGGACAGTCTGTGGCGCTACTTGGTAGTGTCGGACGCACCGATACATAACGTCCCAAAAGGTTCTCCATTGGATTCAGGTCTGGGGAACGTGAGGGCCAGTCAATGGCATCAATGCCTTTGTCATCCAGGAACTGCCTACACACTCTGGCCACATGAGGCCGGGCATTGTCCTGCACCAGGAGGAACCCAGGGCCCACTGCTCCAGCGTAGGGTCTGATGATGGATCTGAGGATTTCATTCCAGTACCATCACTGACCCACCACCAAACTGGTCATGCTGGAGGATGTTGCAGGCAGCATAACATTCACCACGGCGTCTCCAGACTCGTTCACGTCTGTCACGTATTCAGTGTGAACCTGCTCTCATCTGTGAAGAGAACAGGGTGCCAATGGCGGACCTGCCAATTCTGGCTTTCTCTGACGAATGCCAATCGAGCTGCACAGTGCTGGGCTGTGAGCACATGTCCCACTAGAGGATGTTGGACCCTCATGGAGTCTGTTTCTGACAGTTTGGTAAGAAACATGCACACCAGTAGCCAACTGGAGGTTTTGTAGGGCTCTGGCATTTTGTAGGGCTCTGGCAGTGCTCCTCCTGTTCCTCCTAGAACAAAGGAGCAGATACTGGTCCTGCTGCTTGGTTGATGCCCTTCTATGGCCCTGTCCAGCTCTCCTCGTGTAACGGCCCGTCTCCTGGTATCTCATCCATGCTCTTGAGACTGTGCTGGGAGACACAGCAAACCTTCTTGCGACGGCACGTATGGATGAGCTGGAGGAGCTGGACTACCTGTGCAACCTGAATGGGCTGCAGGTACCACCTCATGCTACCAGTAGTGACAAGGACACTAGCAAAACCCAAAACTAGAGAAGAATCAGTCAGGAAGGATAAGGAGAGAGCAATTGTCTGTGGCCACCACCTGTAAAACCATTCCCTTTTTGGGGGTTGTCTTGCTTTTGCCTCTCCTGTGCACCTGTTGTCACTTTCATATGCAACAAAACAGGTGACATTGATTCAGGCAGGCAGTTCAGGACTGCCTTAAGTGCTTAACTGCCTGAGCCATAAACATCACTAAATGCTGGCTATCTTCCATGCCTCTTAATAAGTAGAGCCAGTGTAAGAAAGGAATTGGTGATGCATTTTTGTTTTGGCAACATAAACCCTTTTAGTACAGATTTTTCTGTCAAATAGAAAGTCTACATTTTAAATGGGGCCTTTGTATTGATCTAAAGAACAATCACATCCACTTTGAAAAAGGCAAATTCCAATAGATCTAATGTGATTGGTAAAGACTCAAATATTTTCTTACCGAACAGGATGTCTAAATGTAACCATAGTGTCATTACTACTTTTATGCTTTGCCATTTGGTAAGTTTATACATTTTTGCTGTTAACTTTCCTTTTTAAATTACTGGAAATTAAACAATTTGGTATGACATACAGGTGCTGGTCATAAAATTAGAATATCATCAAAAAGTTGATTTATTTCAGTACTTCCATTCAAAAAGTGAAACTTGTATAACATATACATTCATTCCACACAGACTGATATATTTCAAGTGTTTATTTCTTTTAATTTTGATGATTATAACTGACAACTAATGAAAACCCCAAATTCAGTATCTCAGAAAATTAGAATATTGTGAATAGGTTCAATATTGAAGACACCTGGTGCCACACTCTAATCAGCTAATTAACTCAAAACACCTGCAAAGGCCTTTAA
>JACXGI010010725.1:5682-21123 GCA_016801175.1 Esox masquinongy
CTAACAATAACCAATCAAAGCCCTGTGGGTTTCAATGGCGACGAGTAGGAAAAGAGGAAGAAGTGCATCTGTAAGCACCCGTAGATGTTTAAAATCCTGACTGAACAAATAGGAATCCTCTCAAGTGAAGGGAGAAGAAGCCCCTGTTTAAGTCGGGGGCCGGCGTTTTCCTCCCCTTAGGTGAAGGGAGAAGAAGCCCCTGTTTAAGTCGGGGGCCGGCGTTTTCCTCCCCTTAGGTGAAGGGAGAAGAAGCCCCTGTTTAAGTCGGAGGCCGGCGTTTTCCTCCCCTTAGGTGAAGGGAGAAGAAGCCCCTGTTTAAGTCGGGCGCCGGCGTTTTCCTCCCCTTAGGTGAAGGGAGAAGAAGCCCCTGTTTAAGTCGGGGGCCGGCGTTTTCCTCCCCTTAGGTGAAGGGAGAAGAAGCCCCTGTTTAAGTCGGGGGCCGGCGTTTTCCTCCCCTTAAGTGCCTCTGCATTAGAGTCAGCGTTTCAGTCGAGTGGGTTTAAATGGGTGTAATATGGGGAACTTTAGGCT
The DNA here is from genome assembly GCA_016801175.1 of Esox masquinongy. Lineage (NCBI taxonomy): Eukaryota > Metazoa > Chordata > Actinopteri > Esociformes > Esocidae > Esox > Esox masquinongy. The sequence continues at coordinate 6,214 of JACXGI010010725.1, forward strand.
CTCGTCTCCCTGTGGATTCAGTGAAAGCTGTTATCTGAAGTGAAAAACGCTACCCTGTGCTGGAAGTGGTTACCTCAATTAATTATCGATGCACAGTGAAAGATGAAGTTCAAGCTCTTGCAGTGATGGGATGGTGTATGCCCAATGCATGCACAGTTAGGTTGCAGGATATTTTTTGGGGCCAAAATATGGATGTATCGGCGATTTCTATGTAACGGCAGTTCCTATGGGGAACAAATCTGTAATTTGTTTTGATTTTGACCCACTGTGTAATGCTATGTGCCCTCCCACTCCAAAAAATTATGCGGATGGACATTATTTGAGAGAAAAAAGTCCCTATGATCAAACACACTCAATGCCTTTAGGAAATACAAAGGGGCTCTTGGGTGAATGTTGTTTGTCAGTGAAGAAGCCAGGTAACCGGGTAACTGTGTTCCATTCTGGATATTGGGATGCAATCCTCTCACAGCATTTCTATTAGCTAGGCTGTTTGGGTGCTCAGTGCCTTGAGGCAAGCGTTATTATGTAACTAACTACATTATCTTTGATTTAGCTAGCTAGCAATGAACATTACCAGCTAACACATGTTGTGGACAAAGACATCTTGTTTGGACAAAACCAGTGCTTTGTGTTGACTGTGTGCGAGTGATCCTCTTGTCTTATATTGCTGACTCTTGCGGTGTGCAGTGTCAGTATCACACTTTCGGAGTGTGTGTGTGTGTGTGTGTGTGTGTTTGCTGCTGATGCTACAGTGCTAGACAGGGCAGGACTCTCCAGACCAATCAGAGCACTCCCCTGCTGAGAAGATGTGTAATTAACATAGAGAAGAAACAGTATAGACCAGAGACACCCTAATCCTTTGTCTTATATTGCTCTATTAAATAGCCTGGTGTTCTTAGGAGGGTTTTACTACATGTTTCATGGTTTCTCACCCTCAAGGAAATCTTTGGTGTTAGAGGAATCATAATCTATGATACATTTTTCTCGAAGCAACCATTACAAACTAACCACCGCTAGCAAAGTATCAGTAAAAAACACCTGAAATTATCTCTATACAGTGTCGTGTCATTTTTGGGATGGTGAAGAAAATGTTTCTTTTTTTGGTGGTATGCTAATAAGGTTTCGACTTGAAATCAAACAATTAAAGTATATAGGTTCTCAGCTTTTCTTTCAGGGTATTTGTTTACAGAACGTAATTGTTTGATTTTGTACATTGTTTCTGACAGCCAGCCAGTAGCCCGACAAACATATATGTTATTGTACCTCTTTTAAACATTTTCTGCACTTAACTAGATTCCATATTTGCCTAATAAAACAAATATTTTCTGTTGTCCCTGTGGTTCTGTCCCTGAGCAAGACAGTTAACCCTACTCAAACCTCTCAACGGTGAAGAACCCTGTGGTTCTGTCCCTGAGTAAGACTGTTAACCCTACTCAAACTTCTCAACGGTGAAGAACCCTGTGGTTCTGTCCCTGAGCAAGACAGTTAACCCTACTCAAACTTCTCAATGGTGAAGAACCCTGTGGTTCTGTCCCTGAGCAAGACTGTTAACCCTACTCAAACCTCTCAGGTCATGGCTGTAAATAAGACATGGCTGTAAATAAGTGTTCCTAGCCAACTTATCTGGTGAAATACTGATTATTCTGTTTCCTCCAAGTCATGGTTGTGCTGAGATCATCAGAGAGGAGTCGTCTGAGAGAGAGCTAGATGGAGGCAGGGAAAGAGACACGGACAGACACTGGGATACAGACAAATGGAGAGAGACAGTGAGACAGAGTATTTCCCTCTGATCATGCAGACCTACAAATCATTTGAAATCAAACATTGACAAACTCCCGTATCTGTTAGGTGAAATAAAGCAGCAAGATTTGTGACCCGTAGCCATGAGAAAAGGGCAACCAGTGGAACATAAAGATTTTGGAACATAACCAGTATTCCTCTATCAATTTGTATTCCCTTGTCATGGCTACTATAACCCGGGTCATGATAATAACACAATTTGCACCCGTTTACATAGTATTACTACTTTCCAGGGGTATTTTTTTTTCGCTGTTGATATTTATTGCACACCCCCTCTCCTTGCTTTAGCAATGTTCAAAGGTATCCCATGCCTATAAAGCCCTTTACATGAATTGAATTTTGAGAGTGTGGGAGAGCATCACGTGAGAGGGAGAGAAGCATATAGGGAGAGACAGAATCACGCAAAGGAAAGACAGCGACAGAGATGGATACCGAAGGGAAACAGAGAGAGAGAGAGTGAGAGAGAGAGAGTCATCATCCTGTTAATGACTGAGCCAGATGCAGCGACAGAGAGACGAGGCGCTGTGGCGTACTTAAAAAAAAAAAAACCGCTGGAGTGCTCAGCTCAGCCCCATCTGGAAGGCATCGGCCAGAAATGAAGTTGTACAAAACCATCCCATTGATAATAAAGCTAATTTTTATGGCGCTGACAAGTATGTAATTATGTTCAGCGGTGCTTTTCAGATTTTATCACAGTCAATAAACCACACTGGCAATTTCTGTCCCATTTGACATATTTACACGGATACTTTTGATTGGAGGAATTAGTTAACTGTGAGAGGCCTGATGAATATACAATACTGATGTGTGACTTTTTCCTGCCTCTCTCATCTGTTTACCGACCCCATCTCTCTATCTCTGTCATTATGTCTTCATCTCTATCACTGTCTCTCTGTCCCTCCAGCCCTTACATTAATGTTCCATCAAAACGATTCTCCTTGGATAAAAATGTTTTTTACTAAAAAGGGACACAAAACCTATCTGCTCATTCTATCTATCTATCTATCTATCTATCTATCTATCTATCTATCTATCTATCTATCTATCTATCTATCTATCTATCTATCCTATCATCAGTAGCTCTCAGTATTTAAGTGTTTACTTCGCTTGGACTTTTCCACATTTTATTCTGTTACAACATGGAATCAAAATGATTTTAGACAGGAGCAACTGATCAACTCAAAAAAGTCCATAACGTCAGAATAAAAAATAAAATCTGCAAATTGTTGTAAATGAATTACAAATATCAAACAGAAATGAAGAGAATATGGAACAACTGTGAATCTGTCTAGAACAGGGCGTCCTCAAAAACTGAATATCGGGGCAAGAAGGGCATTAGTCAGAGTGGCCACCAAGACGCTTAAGGCAACTCCAAAGGCTGAGCTGAGAGACACTGTGCATACTTCCACAATAGCCTGAGTGCTTCACAAAAGTGTTTTTTATGGAAGAGTTGCAGAAAGAAATAGTTGAAAAACACATCAAATCTTGGCTAGTGTTTGCCAGAAGGGATGTGGGAGACTGAGACCAAATGGAAGAAGATTCTAGTCTGATGAGACCGAAATCGAGCTTTCTGGCCTCAATGCTAAGTGCTATATTTTGTGCAAACATTACAACCAACATCAACCCAAGAACACTCCCCATTTTGAAACATGGTGTTGGTAGCCTCAAGCTATGGGGATGCGGGTCACAGCCTGGAAAGCTTAAGGTAGAAGCCACAATGGATGCATGATAGTACAATGAAATCCTAGAGGAAATCCTGCTGATGTCTGCAAGAGGCTTGGGTCTTGGGATAAGATTCATTTTCCAGCAGAACAATGACCCCAAATATACAGCCAAAGCCACAGTAGCTTGAAATCAAAAAGTTAAATGTCCTGATGTGTATTTCAGAATAATAGCTCAACAAATTATGGGATCCCTGAACATATCCATCTTCTCTGAACCAGATGAGAGAGTCACTGTGTTCTACAATGGCCAGTTCTCCTTAGGCTAAAGCTGAGATTGGTTGATCCAACAACTTGCGTGTGGACGAAACATTTAAAAAAGTTTAACATAACAATGACAGAAAACATGATGGACAAAAATACAGTACAATATTTTAGTTGTTTGGAACAAGAAATTATTGTTACCGCCTACAACAATCATGTACAAATCTGTTTCCAAAAAAGTTGGGACGCTGCATAAAATACAAATAAAAACAGAATGCAGTGATGTGCAAATAATTTCTCCCTATATTTAACTGAAAATAGTACAAAGACAACTTATCAAATGGTGAAATGTTTGGGGAAAATCCATGCCCATTTTGAATAGATGCCACATTGCCACAGTGACACATTTCAAAAAGGTTGGGACAGGGGCATGTTTACCACTGTGTTGCATCACCTCTTCTTTTAACAATACTCTGTAAGCATTTGGGATCTGAGGAGACCAATTACTGTAGTTTTGAAAGTGAAATGTTTTCCCATTCTTGCTTGATATAGGATTGCAGCTGCTCAACAGTTCAGGTCTCCTTTGTCGTATTTTTCGTTTCATAATGCGCCAAATGTTTTCAATGGGTGACAGGTCTGGACTGCAGGCAGGCCAGTTTAGCACCTGGACTCTTTTACTATGGAGCCATGCTGTTGTAATACGTGCAGAATGTGTTTTGGCATGATCTTACTGAAATGAGCAAGGCCTTCTTTGAAAAAGACATTGTCTGGATGGCAGCATATGTTCCTCCAAAACCTGTATATATTGTTCAGCATTAATGGTGCCTTTACAGATGTGCAACTCACCCATGCCATGTGCACTAATGCACCCCCATACCATCACGGATGCTGGCTTTTGAACTGTGTGCTGATACAAAGCCAGATGGTACTTCTCTTCTTTAGCCCGGGAGAATGAGGCGTTTCTCAAAAATAATTACACATTTTGATTAGTCAGACCACAGGACAGTTTTCCTGTTCGCCTCAGTCCATCTTAAATGATCTTGGACCCAGAAAAGGCGGCAGCATTTTTGGATCTTTATTATATATGGTTTCTTCTTTGCATGGTAGAGTTTTAAAGTACACATGTGGATGCAGCGACGTACTGTGTTTACAGACAATGGTTTTTGGATGCGTTCCTGAGCCCATGCAGTGATTTCCACTACAGAATTGTGTCTGTTTTTAATGCAGTGCCGCTTGAGGGCCCGAAGATCATAGCCATCCAATATTGGTTTTCGGCCTTGTCTCTTGTGTACAGAGAGTTCTCCGGATTCTCTGAATCTTTTGATGATATTATGTAGATGATGAGATTCCCAAACTCTTTACAACTTTATGTTGAGGAATGTTATTCTTAAATTGTTGCACTATTTGCTCGTGCAGTCTTTCACAGAGTGATGAACCCCTCCCCATCTTTACTTCCGAAAGACTCATCCTCTCTGGGATGCTCTTTTTATACCCAATCATGTTACAGATCTGTTGCCAATTAACCTAATTAGTTGTGAGATTTTCTTTTTTTTTTTTTTTTACTTTTCCTGTCTTTTGTTGTCCATGTCCCAGCTTTTTTTTAAACTTGTTGCTGGCATCAAAATCATTGTGGGTATATATTTTTCAAGAAACAATAACATTTCTCAGTTTCAACAATTGATATGTTGTCTTTGTACTATTTCCCATTGAGTATGGGGTTTAAATGATTTGCACATCATTGTATTCTGTTTTTCTTTACATTTTACACAGTGTCACAACTTTTTTGGAAACGGGTTTGTAGATGTTATCTCCAAAATAATTTGAATGATGTTCTTATATTTAATTTTTATCTGCCCCCTAGATATTTTTTCTCCCGTGGGTTACAACAATAGAATACATGTTGTCATGAAAAGAACTTTATGAATAAAACGCCATTCCTGTTTTGTCTATGCAAGGTTACATAGACACATAGACTTGACAATACATAGACTTGACAATTAATATTATTAGCATTGCAATAAAAGTGCTGTATTAATAAAAATATATATTATTAATAATCAACCATATGTTTGTAGGCCTATTTGATAAATAAGTCATGCCACGTCACTTAGGAATTCACTGTCAGTTATTTTCTGCCAAGCTTCCATTCTGTTTTTTTCAGCAGCTGTGGCATTTAAATGATCACTTGGGAGAAATCACAAAGAAATGCTCAGTTTGACCTGTAAAAATGAAGGTGCTTTGGGTTATATTGGACATGTATAGGTTAAGTTGGTTGGCCAGATAAATGGTGCAAGCTCCGATGTGAGTTGGATTTTTCCACAAAGGGATAGGCCATGGTGACAGAATAGAGTCTGGTTGCTTCAGAGCATTTGTTGCTATGGTTTCTGATTAGGCTACACTTCCGGCTATCTTTCTGGAGACAAAAACTCAACAGTTTGTTACTAATCCAGCTTTCTGGAATACTCTGGGTTGGTCTGGACAAAGACCTCAATCCAATTGAGAATGTGTGAAGAGTTAAAATTATTGTCCTCCAAATGTCCAACTTTTTGAAAGCAATTTTGCAAAGAAGAATGGACAGAAAGTGCTGTGTCCCAATGTGCAAATCTGATAAAGACTTTGACCCAAATATTCTCATGGCTTATGGTTTCTCTACCAAATATTGACTAAATACTTTTGCAATCAATTATTTTCTGTCTTAAATTTGTAAATAATTGATAATCGATCTATCTATCTGTCTGTCTCGCTCCTCTCCATCCTTTGTCTTCTGTTAAGATGGCTGCATGTCCTGACCCCTCCTTCTTGCCCCTCCAGGAGAGAAATCCTTCCTCTGTGACCTCTGTGGTTTTGCCGGCGGCACACGACACGCCCTCACCAAACATCGTCGCCAGCATACAGGTGAGTCAACCCCAGAGCCCACACACACACATGCATTCACAGTCAAACACACAGACACACACACTAGATCAGACGAACACACACATACTAGAACTGTCAAATGAATAAATGAATGCCCTGGTGTATATATAGTAAGCCCCATAACTAAATACTGATTGACATGCTGATATGTTCTGATATGACTGCCTATACACACACAAACATGTGCAGTCAGATGTAAATCATTCTGGATCACTGAATCAGATGCTGTTTTTAATTTCAGTTATCATTTCACCGTGGCGTTCTCTCACTTAGGAAAAAAGCATTTTTTCAAAGACTCCGTCAATACCAAGTGCTTTTTCGAAATTGGGGAAAAAAGGAAACAAATCCTCTTCTTAGTCTGGCAGACGCCCAAGGATCATACATCTAGTTATAAATATTCATTTAGCGATTCATAATTCATTGACTTTGCTATCGCGGTTCGACAGGCATTTACATTTACCCAACCTCATACTGTCCACGGCGGTGTTGACAAGGATCCAATCCAATAATTACACCTTGACAATCGACCGTCCTACCATTCACCTTGAACACAGTGTCCGTGCTATTGTCAGCGAGAGTCGCATGCTAAGAGCAAACCCAGGGCTAAGATGTGATATGAAGTCCTCTTACCGTCTGTCAGCCTGTCTGTCTGTCTGTCTGTCCGTCCCCTAGGAGAACGACCTTTCAAATGTCAGCTGTGCAGCTTCGCCTCCACCACCCAGTCCCACTTGACCCGCCACAAGCGTGTTCACACCGGGGAGAAGCCCTACCGATGCCCCTGGTGCGAATACAGGTAACAGCTCATTGGCCTTGCCCACGCATGGGGGGACTGATGGCGGGGGTTGATGGCAGGAGGACTGGGGGTCTAACCGCACGCACGCACACATACACACACATGCACACACACACTACACGCACACACACACAGGTCTGATCTCCCACAGGCTTCATCATCTCATCACTTGGATGTCATCAGCCAACCAGTGGCAGGTCTCCGTCATTAAAACACCATCACAGACCGTCGGTAATTACACGGGAAATTGTCGGTGAAATTGAAAAACTTTTGGCAACGTTGCACATCTCCATCTGTCTTCGACCCCCCCCCCCCCTCACAGGTGCAGAGGAATTGCTACCATCATTGGTTTTAGATGTACTTTTTGATGGCTTTTTTGGTTGAAGAAAATGAAGCTGTTTCTTTGTTGTGTTCTACTTCTGAGATGGACCGGCTGTTTTGACAGGTTAAGGTTTCATTAGGTGGAATTAGGTTGAACTATTTACGTACAGATGAAAACATGTAAACACTGACATAGTGTTATAGTGTTATATTTTTAGAAATGTCAAAGGGGGATATGGCCCTTCCTCAGACATGTTAATCTAACGACAAACATGAACAGGAACAGTGTGTCCACAGCTTGAAACCTGCCGAAACAATGTTATGCGAAACCATTTCCCGCCATGCTGTGAAATTCCTACTCCAAAAGAGTCATCAAATTAAGTCACGGCATTTGTAGAACACGTTGATTCTGTATGTTAACCGTTACAGCATGTCTCCTGTAATTTAACGCCTTATGCAGTCAATTCACATTATATTCCTGGCAAAAATGCAATGTTTTGTCATTTAAAAGCACGGTGGTTCCCTGGCCTCCATTGTTATTTAGCGCCCTCCAAATGATAGTTACATTACCCCCCTCCCGGCCACCTCTCTAATGGGTGTTAGAGGAATTGAAGAGGGGAGCCAGAAGTCATCAGACTCTTACCTCCACCCTAATTTCATTGGTAGACCTTCCATGACTTTGCAGGAGTAGGGAAAGGTTGTCTGAGACACTGTCATTTGACCTTGTGAACAGGACATACCGTGTCAGGACGTTTTGCATTTGACACAACAGTTATGACATTTGTTTGGCTCTTTTGAAATGAATTCGGAAGTCAGTTTTAAACATTGGGTTGCTACGTCACATTTCTGCGATTGTGGTGTAATCGCATGTTGGTATAAAATGGTAGATTTTTTACTGATAATGCTGAAATTGTATTATTAGTTATTTCAAACAATGGCAGTTGATATTGCAGGTAAAATTAACATTGAAATTAGAGTTATTTTGCTTTCAGAAAGGGGTCAGCATTATTTATAGTAATATTTCACTGGGTTAAATTTCATCCCAAAAAGCAGAGGCTATTGTTCAATTATATTCATGCAGTCCAAAATACTCTTACCGTGCTATTTTAGGCCTTGTGGCTATTGCTGTCAACGAAGGGCCATTCATTACTGGAACTGTGGCCGCCATAGCTAACATCTTTCCTTTACACCTTTCATCACCATCCCCCGAAAGCATGTTCTCAATCTGCCTGCCAGAGGAAAGTGCTACTTTGAGCACATCCCAGGCAGCGCTAGCTTTGAGGACCGGCGCATGTCTGGCAGCGGACGTCGCAAGTCCTATGACCCTGTGAAGGCTGAGCGTTAATGATGAGTAGGCTGTACCTTTGCAGCCACCGTCCTCCCTTTAAACACAAAGACACACATCGAAATCCACTGCTAACGAACAGCCTCAATTACCAGTCCCATTACCAATGCAGTCGTCAAGGAGGAAAATATGGAAATCCATTAGAAAAATGAAAAAGGAGTGAATTCTGACTATATCCAAGCGTTGGGGTTGATTCCCATGGCGAGGTGGGAGCTGTTCCTCACCGACGAGGAAAAAGTTGAAACGTGGCTTCAGGACTAATTAATATTAGCTACTGTGGGAGGTCTGTGTGGGCTTTTCTCTTAGTCTGACACCTGCTGACTCCTAAACGCACATTGTGTTGTTTTAATATGACAATTACAACATTACCATATCTGAGAGATAGCAGCGCTCCCCCGAGATCCCACCCTCGCTCTCTTCTTTAAAACCTTTTTCCTCCGACTCGCAACAGATTTCTATTTATTCCACTAGCCTGGCATAAAAACAGTTAATTTGTCTTGAATATTATATATTTCTTTTTCTCAAGACATGATTTATGATTATCCTTGTTAACTGTTTTCCAGACTGTGACAGAGGACCTCTCCAACTGATGGAAAGTTTTGAAAAAAAACTTGTGGCTGAGAAAACTGATAAATTTCACAGTTTGTTTAACAGCTACTGTTGAAAGGGGGCTTTACTCAGTTTTGACAAGTCATTCACCTTGATTTCTTAATGTATAGAGAGTTACTACTTTATTTGGGTATATATTGGTATTAGTCCTTTTTTTAGCTTTAATACAATACCATCAATATTGCATGGTATTGTATATCAACATGAGGAGGCCTTCATGAAAGGGCGTTAGCATTAAGGGAGACTAGCTACATCTTTTTTAAATTTTTTTGGAATTCTTCTTCATTACAATTGGGCATAGTTGAGTTGTTTCTGAATATACAGCCTACGTATGTAGCATATGTAACAGTCAGTACTAGTTTTAGATGCATTTTGTAGTCTTTGTATTATTTTTCCCAGTTGTTGTAAAAGTGGATGTCAGTTTTTTAGTGTACTACATCATCCAATTGTTTGGGACCGTAATAGATAGTGTTAGTAGATAAGAATCCTAAAAAAACAAACCTAAGCCAGAAAAAATAGCCTGCAACAGAGTGAACTACATTTCAGAAAATGTTAAATAGAATTTCTGAGAAAAAAAAGATCCAACAGACTATAGGGCCCCTTTAAAGTAGTCTATTAATATTACCCCTTATTTGACCAGGTATAATGATGGAAAATGTAGTGCAGTACTCTTGTAAAATAACTATCTAGGGACAAATTGCAAGGGAGAGAAGAGCGTGCCTGGTTGAATGCAAAAATAAGAGAGTGGCTTGAGACATATTTTCTTTTTGAAAAGTAGCTCTCATACCCAAAATGGTTGGAGACCCCTGAATATATACATGGTATGTTTTAAGCTGTCTGTTATTGTACATAATTGTTGTGTTTAACAAATCTAGACACAATTAAAACCCTACCTCGATAAATTGTGCTCCTGAAGTAATAGTGTACAGTAGCTCCTTGTAAAGAATGCCAGCATAGAACCCCGCTGAGGGGGCGCCTAGAGCCCTGTGAGACGTAGGTAGACATGGCGCGGTAGACCTCTGAGCCACTCGTCAGCCATAGGGAAAGCTTTGTGGTTTTTTAGGCCTTTGGGAGAAGCCTTGCAGTTGGGAGCCGGGGCAGGACATCCGCTGCCCTTGATGGAGAGAGGTGTCTCTGCAAAAAGTGAAAACAAATTCTCCCCTTGCCTGCCATGAGCTATTGCACCAGAAGGCTTTATTGTCCCAGCAAAGGTGATAAGGGAGAGTAATTGCGTATTATACTGTCCGAGAATGTCAGACCAGGACCAAGCACAAGAGCCTCATCCATCACGCATGATGCCGCGTACCGCGTCTTGCTGTGGGAGTGCTGCTGCTCCCGCGACGCCCCTTGTGATGTGGTGTCTGCTGTGTGCTTGTGGGGGTTATGTACTGCTTTGTGAAGAGAGTGCACGGGTTTGCATTGTCTTCCTGTTGGTGCGTGTGAATGCGAGGATGTCCTTAAAACCTATGTATGCCTGCCACCCTGCCAGCCCAGTCTGTCTGTCTGTCTGTCTGTCTGTCTGTCTGTCTGTCTGTCTGTCTGTCTGTCTGTCTGTCTGTGTGTGTGTGTGTGTGTGTGTGTGTGTGTGTGTGTTAGCGTGTCTTCACACACATGTCTGTGTGTGCTGTATATATGTCTCGAAGCAGGTTTAGATAGGGCCTGGGACCAGGTCAGCTTGCATCATTAATCAGAAGGCCTCGGTGTGACTCCGTTCGAGGACATCATTACAGCCAGAACCATGCTCTAGATCACTCCCTGGCCACAGCATGCATCCTTTCAACCCTGTTACACAAGTACAATACAGCTACTGTAATACAGCTAAAAGTAATTCAGCCGCTAAACAAGTACTCTACAGTTAACACAGCTGACAAAGCTAACACAGCTAACAGATCTAATACGGCTAACAGAGCTAACAGAGCTAATAGTTCTAACCCAACTAAGTGAGCTTACAGATCTCGCAGATGTAATACAGCTAACAGATTTAACATATCTAACACGGCTAATGGAGCTAACAGAGCTAACATATCCAACAAGGCTAATGGACAGAGCTAACACAGCTACAGGAGACACATGGGCCTTTACTGGGCATTTACTTGGCACTTGCATGACTTAAACAACTAGTATACCAAAAGCGTACCTTGCAAAACAAAAGACCAACAGGTTGCCTTGCTACCCCAACTTTGCTCTGGCCAAATGCTAGATGGGCGTTCGTTTCTTTCCCACAGTGAGTATCAATCTGCGTACCTCCCAGATGAATTTTAAAATGCCAACGTATTATAACTGTTCTGATTGGTCCCTGAAACTGATGGGTTGAGCCATTGCCAGAACACTTGGTTAAAGCAGTGTTTTATACTCTGATTGAGGTAGACACGATTCAGTCGCTGATGTTTTGTTCAACACCCCTCAAATTGATGTCACCACATACGACTGCAGAGCTAACACTGTCAGACGTGAAGTATGTAGCATGTGTGTTCGCGCGCATTTTCCGCGACAACAGTATTGTCACTGGGGGCTTCGAGTGTCTTTCCAAACACAAATACTCCCTGAACACGTCCACTGTGCTTCCCCACAAACAAAATGTTTAAGTTTAACCCAAGTGACTTGTTTCATTAGTACCACAAATGTCAGTACTTTTAAGCTTCTGTGGGAACATCTTGAACTGTTTAGGGATTCTGTAATTGTGGCTTTGTTTCACTTCTACTTGTGTCTTTTTATCTTCTAATTGAATTAACTATTTCTCCTTTGATCTCCTTCGGTTCACATCCCAAAAGATCCAACTGCGCAGAGAACATCCGGAAGCACATCCTGCACACAGGAAAGCACGAGGGAGTGAAAATGTATAACTGCCCCAAGTGTGACTTTGGCACCAACGGCCCCATGGACTTCAGGAACCATCTGAAAGAGCATCACCCCGACATTGAGAACCCGGACCTGGCCTACCTGCATGCAGGTGGGACATTCAACACAAGCAGGCCAGGGAATCAACACACACCCAATGTAGATGCATACGTACTCCAAAGCAACTAAAGTTATACACACACACTCATGCACAATAAACACACAAAGACACTGATTTTCACAGTCTCTTGGTTCTCTAAGAAACAACTCCCCCACATGTCTCTCACTCTCTCATGGGAGTGGTATCATGGAATCAGTGTGAGTGTGTGTGTGTGTGTTTGTGTGTGTAGAAAGTAGAATGTGTTGGGGTGTTTGTACTGTATTACATTTATGGTTAGGCATCAAGGTTTGGGTTAAGTATTAAGGTTAAGATTAGGTGTTAAGTTTAGGGCTAGGTATCAAGGTGTGAGCTATTAAGGTTAGGTATTAAGGTTATTGTTAAGTGTTAATGTTAGTGTTAGGTATTTAGGTTTATGTTCGGTATAAAAAAAGGTTAGGTGTGAAGTTTAACTTCAGGTCTTATAGTTATGGTTAAGTATTACAGTTAGGGTTCTGCAGTAAGGTTGGGTTCAGTATTATGGTTATGTATTACAGTTAAGGTTCCGCCTTAAGATTGGGTTCAGTATTATGGTTAGGTATTACAGTTAGGGTTCTGCATTAAGGTTGGATTCAGTATTATGGTTAAGTATTACAGTTAGGGTTCTGCATTAAGGTTGGGTTCAGTATTATGGTTAAGTATTATAGTTAGGGTTCTGCATTAAGGTTGGGTGCAGTATTATGGTTAAGTATTACAGTTTGTTAAGTATTACAGTTAGGGTTCTGCATTAAGGTTTTACTGCTAAAAGTTTGCTTTATTTAATTTGGTAGACAAACAACTTTTTTAAATAAATGCTTTTCATCCCAATATCGTCCAATTTGTGATTAAAGCACTGCCTTATCACAGCAAAATCCAGCAGATTGGGGACAGTCGATGTATAGATATGGATCCTTCCGAAGAACATCCCGAGCAGTTCTGGTTATTATCACGCTGCTTGCTCAACAAAGACGTTTAAACCATAATCCTTACGCGCCGGAGTGAACGCATTTTCTCGTCCTCTACCTTGATTAAGTTCACATGTGCTTGAGTCTCTAGAGCGCAGTGAGGCAAAGCAACCATATTGGATTGTTAAGCCCCCAAACCTGTGCAGTGATGGCTAACTGCAACACCCTCTACAGGACCCCAAGACAAGGAGGAAACACACCCTGGTCTCACAAGCCACTGACCTCACTGCTCCATTCATCACTTATTTTACAGTGGCAGAGCTTTAAAGGTTTACAAATGAGCTCTAAACATTTATAACTGCTAACATTATACCTTTTTTCTAAAGTGGAAGATCTATGAGCCTTATTAAAGGAGTTATCAACCTATAGGCAAGGGCTGAGATAAATTGATACCTTGTGCCCATATTAATGAGATAGGCCGTACACATTTAATTTACTTAACAACGGATACCATTTAAAAAAAAGGATTTAATTAATATGAATCGATTCTTCAAAATTACAATTTTTGATGAATTGTGTCTTCTGATTCACATTTGTAATAGCTGTAGACACAATTCTGTTTTTTTTTAACATTTTTTAATTGCAACTCGAGAGATGTATCAGCCTCTCTGTCATGCTCCTTCTTCTCTTCAGTCCTCGTTACCATCTCCATCTTCCATTTCTATCTCCCTTCTCCTCCTGGTCCTCTTTACTCTTGCTCCAGATGATTAAAAAAAAAATCTTTAAAATCTCTCTTTTGTATGGTGGAAGTGTTCATGTACCCTTGAACGCCCCAGATACAATTGAGTGAGAGACTTTACTTCTGGAGCCAAAAGGAAATCTTACATCCTGTTACCCCTTTGAACCGTTGATTCACCTCAGAAGAGAAAAGCAAGCAGTGGCTAGCCACTGTACTCCAATCATCCAAAATTGCACCAAATTGGCCTCTGGTCAAAAATGGTACACGGGTGCAGAGTGAGGCAGACGCCCGCAACGACAACGTAACATTACTGGGGTCGGGAATATGTGGTCGAAGAGCACGGGGAAAGAGGCGCCGCAGCTTTGGTACTTGATGTGGTGACAGGACGTGTTGGTCTGTGTCACATCTTAGCGTGCTGACTCCTCAACCCCTGACCCTAGGCTGAACTCCAACTACCCTCTGGCTTCATTTCACTGTATGCTGAGATGGGATTGGCCAAACGAGCCCCTCAGCCCGCCGCTCTCATGCTGACAGAAGTTGAAAATATGAAGGAAGCGACGTTTCATCCAAGTCGACAACGAGA
>JACXGI010010726.1:0-26870 GCA_016801175.1 Esox masquinongy
CCTAAAGAACACCATACCCACAGTGAAGCATGGTGGTGGCAGCATCATGCTTTGGGGCTGTTTTTCTTCAGCTGGAACCGGGGCCTTAGTCAGGGTGGAGGGAATTATGAACAGTTCCAAATACCAGGCAATTTTGGCACAAAACCTTCAGGCGTCCGTTAGAAAGCTGAAGATGAAGTTCACCTTTCAGCACGACAACTACCCAAAGCACACATCCAAATCCACAAAAGCATGGCTTCACCAGAAGAAGATTAAAGTTTTGGAATGGCCCAGCCAGAGCCCAGACCTGAATCCAATTGAACATCTGTGGGGTGATCTGAAGAGGGCTGTGCACAGGAGATGTCCTCGCAATCTGACAGATTTGGAGCGCTTTTGCAAAGAAGAGTGTGCAAATATTGCCACGTCAAGATGTGCCATGCTAATAGACTCCTACCCAAAAAGACTGAGTGCTGTAATAAAATCAAAAGGTGCTTCAACATAGTATTAGTTTAAGGGTGTGCACACTTATGCAACCAGGTTATTGTGAGTTTTTTATTTTTCCCCCTCAAAGATTTCAGATTGTTTTTCAATTGAATTGTTCACATTATAGGTCACATTAAAAGTGGAAAAAGTTCTGACATGATCTATCTTTGTCGCATTCTTTTACATCACAAGAACCTGGCATTTTAACAGGGGTGTGTAGACTTTTTATATCCACGGTATATGCAGATAACGATGATGATGACGTCAAGAAAACGAATGAACATGCATACAAAGAACCAAGCGGTGAAATAAGGGAACTGCTTCTGAAATGTAGCCTAGTTAAAGGAGAATTTTTTTTTTTTAAATGTGTGAATGAAACTGAATATAATAATTCCGTAATTATTTTTTTTGCCGGACCGCGTAAGTAGAGCCGGCCTAGAAGAGCAAATGTCTCTTACTGACTGAGTGAGTGAGTGCCTGACTGACTGACTACCCCTTGTTAAATAGCATGGTGGTTAGAGACGCAGACTACGGCACAACAGGTCCCGCGTTCGCCTCCCGTCACTGTCAAAACATACTATGCCTAAGGGGCCTCATTACAGAAAAATGTCCTAACTGCTTATCCTATCTTAAGTTTCAAAGATAGGATTTCTTAAGTTAAGATAAGAGATCTGAGATAGGATAGGACACAGCCATGAGCATAGGAACTGCTTCTGTAATAGCAAGATAGGAAAAATCCTAACTAACTTTAGACTTGATTTTTCAATCGGCAATCCTCCTGTCCTGCCTGTATTTTTGTTTAGAACATACACAAGACCGGTTCTATCCTTGATTAAAATGTAATTTAAACAGCTGTCTCACTTTGCTTGTAACTGGCTAGGAAAAGGAGAAAAAAAGATGTGCATTCAGTTTTAGCCATGATGAAGCCGAGGCTTTAATAGTGTCTGTGGAGGAGAGAAAACCTCACCTTTTTGGGAGGTTTTCTTCCTTATTGTCGGACTTCAGTTTGCGGAGTTGTGAGGACTGTGGACGCCGTTAAAAAAAGTGGAATACCATCGCCAGCGAAGCAAAGAGGGGCGCTTTATTAAAAAAGGAGAAAGGCAAGACAGGTGGAGGCCAGTTTGAGGTGAAATCACTGACTGCCCATGAAGAAAGGATCCTTGCCGTGATGGGAAAGGTTTACACCGAAGGTAAGCTAACATGGGCATTCTGATGAAACTGCCAACTAGCTGACGTTAACGGATGTCCGTTGTTGATACATTGTAGCTAGCTAACAACAAAAACCATGTAGCAAGCTGTGAGTTGTTAATTCTATGCCGTATATGTATCACAAGGGATCTCCAATGGCTCAGAGATCGGACTGCCAGTGCCAGAGCCAACTTTGCCAGCGTCAACTGAGCCTGAGGTCATCACAACGCTGGTGGAATGTGAGCATGATATGCAAGCACCTCGAATAGTTCTTCCATCACCTGGTTTTCACATTAAGCTAACACTGAATATAATCTAGGTCTACTCCCACAATGAGTTTTTTTTCTTATCTGTATAGCCAAAAAGAAGAGGACTACCCAAGAGCCCCACCTGCGCAGTAAGAGTGCCCAACAGGAGCTCATCGACTTGGAAAGAGAGAAAGTGCAGCTGATGAAAGAACAACTGCCAATAGAAAAGGAAAGCTTGAAATTGGACATGACAAAATTTGAATTTATGAAGGAACACTGTAAAAGACAGGAAGCCAGGGGGTGTGACAATGTACATTTATTTGAAATGTAGGATAAAAAATGAAAAATAATATATTCTAGACATTGTATTTTATTGGTTAATTCATATATGTATTTATTTTTCCCGAATTAAATGTTTTAAAACAAGTTAAAATTAATTGTTTGTCGAATTTTCTAGTCTATATTGCTAGGTAATTATTCTATCTAGTGAAATGTGTTTATATTAAGTAGTTTCTGGTGTTCCTGCCAGTCTGTGCACCATCATTGACTTCCTCTTCATCTTCAACCAGGATAGGGATGTTTTCTGGGTCTGGAACATTTGCTATCCTGCAAATATTGTGCAACACTGCAATGGCTTTTATGTACATTACCACCTTCTCTGGGGGATACTGCAGATAGCCACCACTCATATCATGGCATCTCCATCTACAATAACAAGAATTATTATTATTAGTAGTAGTGTTAGTAGTACTTTCAGGGCATATTTTATCTGAAATTATTTGTGTAGTCTTGGGGGTACGGTATACTGTGTATACCTCTTTCTCTGGGCCTTACACTGATATATTAGCTTAATTACTACTGAAATGTATAGGACACTATACACTACACAAGAGGCAGGACGTACACCTTTTCTAAAATCAAGACTAGAACATAACCGATGTTTCAGTATTTTTTTTTCAGTATTTGCCTCACCTTCCTTTCCAGATGCCATACAGCCTTTCCTGCCTGCTACGACACTTCTTATGAGCCACATTGTATTTCCTCTCTGCCTCTGTCTGCTCATTAACAATTGGTGTCATCAGATAAAGTTTCAGAGGGTATCCTGAATCCCCCAAAAGCCAGCCACTTGCCTGACCCTCACTTAGGTAAGTGTTGATGTCACTATAAACAGGGTAACACACAAAGCATTAGTCTGGCTCTGCAAGTAACGACTCCTGAGTGCATGCAGCCTATGCTGTGTCCTAAGAGTGCCATGATGCTATCTAGGTTAACCAATATTTCCTATTAGGGTCTATAGGACATACCTGGGGTTGAAGATGAAAGAATCATGGGTGGATCCAGACCACTTTGATACCAAATGCCGATTGACTATGTTTTGGTCCCCGATGGCCTGCACATTAATGGCATGCAAGCCTTTGCGGCTAACCAAAGCTGACTCATCAAGTCCACTTGGTCCTTTAAATCGGGAGGAGCGAAACATCAACAAGCCCAATTACTCCAGGCATCCCGCTCGGCCTGGAAAAACCCCTCCTTGATTTGTAGGCCTTCTTCTCCTTGTGGAAAATGTATATATCGTGGCGCCAGAGCACAGATATCTTGGTGACCTCTGTGAGGTGGCGTGACACGCAAGGTTGTGATGTTAGAGACAGACCTGCAACCTCAGTCTGGAAGTCACCCTCAGCAAAAAATCAAAGTGCATTTGTGATCTGTATGACCACTGGTAGAGCCCCATTCCTCCTTGTAGGTCTCTCCAGAGCCGGACGTAGCACGTCAATCAAATTCAAAATTAATTGTCTTGGCAGTCGATATACACTCATTAATACATGGTCCAGAAAGTTTAAAGTGTCATCATGTGGTTTGTGTAGCCATTCATTCATAATATTTCTGTGTTCATCTTCATTCTCGTTGTCATACAGTCCTAACAACAGTGGTGCTGCCAATTTTGGCAGTTATTTTGAATTTAGGACAGGGTTTATGCCATCCTAACTTAGGATTCCAAAACTTAGGATATTCTTCAGTTAGGATGGTTCTGTAATAGCTACATTCCTATCCTAAGATAAGATTTTTCCCTAAATGCAGTTAGGAAACATGTATCTGTAATAGCAAAAATCCTAAATGTCATCCTAAACTGAGATAAGATAGGATTTCAGACTTAGGAAGTTTCTGTAATGAAGCCCCAGGATTTGTTCCGGACAGACAAAAGCTTCGCCGGCTACATGTTGCTCTTGTCTTTTCACTTGACGAAAAAGTCAGTTATCGTCACCCATATTGATAGATACTGTATCAATGTCATTCACAAATAGCTAACTAGCTGTTAAAACAGCAAGTGGCAAAAGAGGATTTGTTCAGGATAGACAAAAACTTTGCTGGCTACAGCCTTCAGTAGCTGCATTACTGGAAGCCTAAAATGAAACTGTTTACTGTTATATTGCGACTATTTCTGGTGGATTTTCAAATTATGTCTTTGGATTTGTTCAGGACAGACAAAAACTTTGCTTGACTACACGATTCTCTCATATTTTCACTTGACAAAAAAGTCTTATCATCACCTATATTGATACAGTAGTTATTGTATCAATGACATTCACGAATGGCTAATAAGCTGTTAAAACGGCCAGTGGCAAAAGCCTTACAGTTCATAGATGCTATTTGTGGTGGAGGAAAACTTAATAAGAAACGTTACTCAGTTTAACACAACGGTCAATGGCGTCTAATGAAATATTCAAACTTGGCGTGATGTTAATGCGTGTTAGCGTAGGGGTTAAAGAAACAGCCTTTCACGTGGGCGACCCAGGTTCCAATCTCGGGACAGCAACAACGATCAAACACTTTTTATTGTGGGCAGGCAGAACTAGGCTTGCCTGGTTTCTTGTTTCATGCAATGTTAAAGGCTACTATAATTTGACCACATCAGTGCATTTGTTATGATAATAATAATCCATATAAATTACAGCAATTTGTTCAATTATAGGCACGTGTAAAATCATTGTTGAAATATGATAACTGGAAAACTGAAAGGGAGATGGCTGATCATGCTCCTTTGGAAGATTTGGCACAGCTGCATTTTGCAGACAACAATTTTTTGCATCAGACGGGACAGTTTTGCAGAAAGTATAGATTGACTCAGATGATAGTTTCCAAAAACTTCATCTGCACTTTTTCAAACCTAATCTAAAAATGCAAACAAAGACAATATGGTTTAGTTTTGGGCAATGGCCCACGGCTCTTCACTCTGCCCTGACCCAACTGGACAAAACCAACACCTGTGAGAATGCTATTCACAGACTTCATCTCAACATTCAACACGGTCATCCCCTCTAGACAGGTCAACAAATTACATGACCAAGGGACCAGCCCCTCTCTCTGCAACTGGACTTTGGAGTTCCTAACCAACAGACCCCAGTCTGTCAGGTTAGATAACCTCACCTCCTTTACCCTGAACCTGAACACTGGTGTTCCACGAGGCTGTGTGCTGAGCCTCCTCCTGTACTCCCTCTTCACCTATGACTGCATTCCTGTACACAGCTTCAACATCATCATCAAGTTTGCAGACGACACCACAGTGGTAGGCCTGATCAGTGACAATAACGAGTCAGCCTAAGGGAAGAGGTCAAGTGCCTGGCGGCATGGTGCGCTGACAACAACCTGGCCCTTAACGCAAAGAAAACCAAAGAGCTCATTGTGGATTACAGGAAGTCTAAAGGCTGCAGCCTCGCCCCAGTCCTCATCGATGGTACTGAGGTGGAGCATGTGTCCAGCATCAAATTCCTGGGTGTCCACATCTCAGAGAAACTCTCCTGGACCTTCAACACCTCAGCTGTGATCAAAAAGGCGCAATAGTGCCTGTACTTTTTTCTGAAGAAAGCCCGTCTGTCCACCAAGATCCTTGTAAACTTCTACCGTTGCACAATCGAGAGCATTCTGACAAACTGCGCCACAGTGTGGTTTAGCAGCTGCACCATAGCCGACTGGAAGGCCCTGAAACGGGTGGTGAAAACCGCCCAGCACATCACTGGAGCCCAGCTTCCTGCTATCGCAGACCTCCAGCGGAAGCAGTGTCTGCATAGGGCACACGGGATCATCAGGGACCCATCACACCCATGCCACCAACTGTTTGCCCTCCTTCCATCAGGATTTGTAAATACTGTATACTTAGTATTTACAAATGCTAAAGAAAATTGTATTGTCCCAATGGTTGTTGGGAACAGACTTGAGTCAGAATTGTTTGGCAAACTTTAGATAAAATACTGCATTAATTGATACTCAAATACATTTATTATTCAGAAACATTACGCTAATGGCCATTATAATATAGGGAACTGTATTTAGGGCAAAAGTTTATTGCTGTAAACACACTGCAAATAAAGTAGTACGCTTTCTATTAAGGAGCACATAGACAAAAAATAAATAATTTTATTTTTGCAAACCAAGAACTAAAGTCTTCCATAATCAGTCAAAGACATTCAATTAAGTTGTAGGCCATGTGTTATAAAATAACATCAGAACCGGAACAAAGAGGCTCAACCCTCTTAAAAAATGACCAGCAATAATCTATGGGCCAAATCTATGGCCCATAAAAACTAGTGCTGCTTCTTATCTTCCACAAACCAATGTTTAATGACATATTTACCTTTATATTTATGTCTGTCCATAAGAGATGACTGCAGTTAGACTGCAGTTTTTCTGCATCCAAAATATCCCAGTTGGCTGTAGTTACTATGCGTTACAAACTAGAACATCTTTAATAGTGGACCCAAAGGAAGAATTGGTAGCAGCTAGATAAAACTGTAATGAAAGAAAGCTGCACACCTTCGCCCTGGGGGGAAATACCAAGGTCTTGCGTGTGATCCACAGCATGCATTTTCCACTTCAAAAAGGGAGGTGTACAGTACACTTCCATAGGCAAGAGAATGAGTAGGCTAACCACACAGTTGCTGAGTCTTATAAATATTCTCACTCTTCTACAGGGCACTTCAGCACAAAATTGCAGCCTCTGGAGTGTATCAGAGATGAAAATACATGTGGTGAATTAATTGCCTAGTGATGCAGGGAAATTTGAACAACAAAAGAACAAAAAAGTAGACAAAGAAAGAGACAGGAAAATATAGACTAATTAATTCCAATACAGGGCTTCTTCGCACAGCGATAATTCATTACATCATTAACATTCCCCAAGACTTGAACGATAACTCTTAAAGATTCATGCTGTGATTCTAACGGCTGCATTTCCAATGGTGAGATTCATTTTGGATTCTGAAGTAATGGCACTGGGCAATTTAGCCAAACAAATCGGTTAGGCAGATCTAAATGACATTGAACAGATTAAAGTAAACCAGGATTTAGAGAAAAAAAAAAATTGGTTAAAAGGAATTGTCAATTTCAAATGCAATGCTATAGGTTCAAAAAATATGGCACTGCCTTGAAAGCCCTTGTTGACAGGCTATACACATGAACAAATCAATTAGCCTACTGTTTAAACAGGTAGCCAAAGTTTAAGCTATGAATAAAACCTCCATGAAAATACAATAACTGTCCAACAAAAAAACAAACAAAACGTAGTGTGTGCAACGAAGAGCTGTCAGAAAATGAGTCAGCCAGGCATTGAGTCCCTCTGCTTTGTAAAACAAGATTATAATGTGATGACATTTTGTTGCTAATTGCTGAAACTATAGAATTAGTCGTTAGAATGGATCTTCATGCTTGAAACAGTAAAGGGGTTGCAACAGAAAGCAAAAAAAGAGCAGAAGAGTTAAAAAAAGTATTACAATTTGTGTATTATGTATTCACAGTTCTTTTGGGGGGTGCCGCACAGCCTAGTGGTTTAGAGTTTTGTGGCAGCAATCAAAAGGAGGGGGAGGGCAAAATGACCTGAAACTTAAGATGTATTTTAATGATATTATTAACATTTGTGTCCAGGTTTTCAATGGAAAGCGATGGTCGCATCTGTTATCAAACAAGATGTGATTTCTAAAAGGTTATGTTATACAAAGACATGACTTCCCTACTGTAGATGTTATGAGGTGACTTGCTCACTCATTCCATACTATCCCTGGAATAAGCAATGAACATCCCATTTTGCGCAATATTCATTCCTAAGTATCGGGTCAGTTTAATCAAAAACATAAATGAAAATTGTAATTCAGTCATTAAGCACAATCAATACACAATGGTGCATTTGATTGCATTAAAAGCATTACATTTTACTTTTAGTTATAGAAAGCCTATTAAGTGTCTAGTTTAACCCTTTGCAGACGGTTAGAAGTCTTTTTCAAGGCTGGCCAACAATTTCCCATAATAAAAACAATATATTTAATATATGATTAAGAAGGGCTAAAGCCGATAAAAAACAACATTTTGAATAAAATTGTAAAAGTGTAATTTCTTTCCTGCTTAGTGTTTCCCCTACTTTGTTCCAGCAGTGGGGAGGGCGGGTGCGAGCCAACATCAATGACACAAAAGGCCGGAAGCGTTAAATGCGAAAAAAAATATTTGTATTATGTATTGCAAATGGTAATTAAAAAAAATGTATTCCCTGTACACCAATCTCTTGCTCATCAACTTTATTTTCTTAACATTTCTTCACAATATTTCCTAAACTTTGTTCTTCTCCCTCAATTTCTTTTCTGTAGATCCCTCTCTGCTCTTAATGAGGCATTTTGTGGCCTTCTGTGGAACAGTGTTTTGAAATACAGTTAGGTCTGGAAATTATTGGACACTGACACAATTTTGTTATTTTGGCTGTTTACCAAAATATATTCAAGTTACAGGTAAATAAGGGCTTAATATGCAGTCACTCAGCTTTAATTTGAGGGTATTCACATCCAAACTGTAGGAAGAGTTTAGGAATTACAGCTTTTTAATACGTTGCCCCCTCTTTTTCAAGGGACCAAAAGTAATTGGATAATTGACTCAAAAGCTGATTCATGGACAGGTGTGGGCTAATCCTTCGTTATTTCTTCATCAATTAAGCAGACAAAAGGTCTGGAGTTGATTCCAGGTGTGGCATTTGCATTTGGAAGCTATTGCTGTGTACCCACAACATGCGGTCAAAGGAGCTCTCAATGCTAGTGAAACAGGCCAATCTTAGGCTGCAAAGAAAATCCATCAGAGATAGCAGAAACATTAGGAGTGGCCATGTTAACAGTTTGGTACATTGAGAAAAAAATAATGTACTGGTGAGCTCTACAACACAAAAAAGCCTGGACGTCCACGGACAATAACAGTGGTCGATGACCGTAGGATTCTTTCCATGGTAAAGAAAAACCCCTTCACAAATTCCAGCCAAGTGAAGAACACTCTCCAGGAGGTAGGCATAACATTATTCAAGTCTACCATAAACAGAAGACTTCAAGAGAGCAAATACAGAGGGTTCACCACAAGGTGCAAACCATTCATAAGCCTCAAGAACAGAAAGGCCAGATTAGACATTTAAAAAAACATCTAAAAAAGCCAGCCCAGTTACAGAACAGCATTCTTTGGACAGATGAAACTAAGATCAACCTGTACCAGAATGATGGGAAGAAAGCATGGAGAAGGCTTGGAACAGCTCATGATCCAAAGCATACCACGTCATCTGTAAAACACGGTGGAGGCGGTGTGATGGCATGGGCATGCATGGCTTCCAATGGCACTGGGTTCTAGTGTTTATTGATGATGTGACATTTATAAACTAAAAGCACCACTTTAAAATCTATTCTGTAACTGACTGGAAGCCAGTGCAAAGATTTAACAACCGGAGTGATGTGCTCTGTTCTGTTGGTTCTGGTTAACATTCTAGCAGCAGCATTCTGAATGAGCTGCAGCTGTTTTACAGTCTTTTTGGGGAGTTCATTACAAGAAGCCATTACAGTAGTCAACCCTACTAGAAATAAAAGCATGGGTGAACTTCTCTTGGTCTTTTTGGGACACCAAGCCTTGATTCTGGCTATATTTTTAAGATGATAGAATGCGGTTTTGGTGACCGCTTTGATATGACTGTTAAATGTGAGGTCTGAGTCTATCAGAACACAAAGATTACGCACTTCTTCCATGGTTTTAAGTGCCAGAGAATCCAGCTCTTTACTAATACTTGTTCTTTTATTTTTGTTGCCAAACACAATAATCTCTGTTTTATCTTGGTTTAATTGTAGACAATTTTGGTTCCAGGTATGTATGTGCTCTATACAGTGAAACAGTGAGTCTATTGAGCTGTTGTCATATGGTTCAAGAGCCATATAAATTTGAGTATCATCGGCACAGCTGTGGTAGTTAATGTTGTTGCCCTGTAGAATTTGGCACAGAGGTAGCATATAGAGATTGAACAGAAGCGGTCCGAGAACTGATCCCTGGGGAACTCCACGTCATACCCACCCTATCAGATTCATGATTACCAATGGTGACAAAGTAACTCCGGCCATCTAGATAAGGCGCTTCACGTTACAGATGGACAATGACCCAAAACATACTGCGAAAGCAACCCAGGAGGTTTTTAAGGCAAATAAGTGGAATATTCTGCAATGGTCAAGTCAATCACCTGATCTTAACCCGATCAAGCATGGATTTCACTTGCTGAAGACAAAACTTAAGGAAGATAGACCCACGAACAAACAACAACTAAAGACAGCTGGAGTAAAGGCCTGACAAAGCATCACAAAGGAGGAAAACCAGCGCTTGGTGAGGTCCATGCATTCCAAGCAGTCATTGCCAGCAAAGGATTCTCGACAAAGTATTAAAAATGAACGTTTTATTTGACTGCGTTAATTTGTCCACTTACAAATGAGCCCCTGAAATAAGGGGACTGTATAAGAAAATGGTTGCAATTCCTAAACTTTTCATACAATATGTTTGTTCAACCCCTTGAATTAAAGCTGACAGTCTGCACTTCAATTGCATCTTGGTTGTTTCATTGCAAATCCATTGTGGTGGCATACAGAGCCAAAATTATGAAAATTGTGTCAATGTCCAAATATTTCCAGACCTAACCGTACATTGCAAATGGTTATGCCAACTCTGGATGAGCTGCAACTCTCTCTCCCCCCAACATGCAGCTCTTGCTCTACCCTCTCCTCTGATTTGCCCTGCCACAATTTTCTCAGTTACTAGAATGTGGAAATAAACCACATACATAGCAACAGCTGTTCAATAACTTAAGAGAATGTTAATTTCGTTAGCTACAGTTATATGCAAAGGTTTGGACACCCAGTAACAAATGCCTAATTTACTGTTTTATTCAATGTCTTGAACGCAGGATGTTGCTCTGCTCTGATGTTTGTGCACGTAGCTTGGTGAAAAAAATATTTCATAAAAATATTCTGGTTTTCTGTGGCAGCATGTCACAATTTAGCAGTGGTGGAGCGCCGCTCTTATTACACTGAAAGGGAAAAACTGCTGTAGGTTTAATGTATACCAATACAAATTCTAACCCAAAGACTGGTGAAGTAGGATTTGAAATAATTTAGCAAATATAGTGCATAGTTCTAATTTGAGCCACCATAACGAACAGTGTTTTCATCCAAAAACTTGATTACTCGTAGGAATAATAAACAGAATATTTGTTTATCACCATAGGCATTATTGGCAGCCCTAAAATAAGGTTTAAAAATCATAGTTTATGTCAGTTTAAAGACAGTGGTATAGATAAAAATGCTAATCAGTACGAATGTACCAACAGGGAGCAACGTTAACATTTTTTGTGGGTTTGAAACTTACTGGCCCCAAAGTAATGTTTTACTGTTCCTCCTTCCAAAAGTTGTAATTTATTAGTGTTACAAGATATAACCAAATACTTTTGTAACTTAACATGTTTAATCCTTTATGAAATGCATTCTGGATATACAAAACAAAAAAAATATTTTTGTATTGCTTTCATCACATTTAAATTTATAAAAACTAATAAGATAACAGACAACAAAACATTTGACATTTAAAAAGAAACACAAACTCATTCATCCCCGGGGAACAAGGCAAACGGCTGGTCCGTTACTAGGTATGCATTTGTTAGAAGTCATGCAATCACCCAATGGGCATCTGCATTTAAATTCCTGACCAGTACGGTCAAGGGCCCTGAAGACAGATTGACAGCCACCCGTTTGCTTTTGCCATGGCTGGTCAGGGACTTTTTTGCGGAAGTTGTCAGTGCCTTTGTAAAAACACCCACATTGTCTGCTCTAGCCGGGAACTTATGACAGACAACACAGTGCATCTCAGTTCCATCAAAGTCGAAACAGGTAAATTATTTTTTGCACCCAGGTAAAAATGTTTGCTTTCATTTGAGCTCATAGTTATCCTTCGCTGCCCTCTTCAAGAGTGATTTGGGCAAGTTTTTTTTATGTTTTATTGAAAAACAATACCAGACAGCCACACCTAACATCACTGCTCAACTCTTGACTGACCAACAGCGCATGAACGGAGCTGCAAGGTAGTAAGGCTGGGCACAAAAAAAATTGCTATGTCAATATATCATGACTCCTGGCTGACGCCTGATGTCCACCAGATACATCAAACCCGTTGCGTTGCGCCAGAAGTCATTCATTGTCAATTAAGCAATCCGAAAAAGTATGTTTCCAATGAGATGTTGCATTGCGGTGTGTTTGGTGTAAGGCATGCGTTGAATATTTTCAACTTGTGCATGGTTTTACATTTGCGATGGTACGAAAGAGGTTCAAGTTCCCAATGAAAGGAGTACGTGGCAACGAGTGGCACATAGCATGACCATAGCCAACTAAAGAAAAAATGGCATGTTTATTATTTAAAGTATTGTATTATTTACAATGTCAAATCCACATTGTTCAAGCTAAATTTGATAATCTGCTAAATAAAAATTCAAGTGGCTACAGTAGCTTACCTAACCAACTCAAAAACGAATTAAGTAGATAGCAGACTATTGTCGTTAGCTAGCATTGTATCAAACTACTGTACAATGCGAACCATTTCTGCTCTAACTTAGCTACTGTAAATCACCAGTTTTCCACAATTATAGTAGGCTATCTCAGTCAACTGCGCAGATATAACAAAAATAATCTTCTCCTCACTGCTTACATCCGTATACCTTTGCGAAAGCAAAAAATACGTACAGGACATCCGACAAAAAAACATACTCTAAATTTTGACGTATCTGGTGGACATCAGGCGTGATGCGCGCATCGGTGCAGATGCTACTGTTTTGATATGGCAGCAAATGCTGATTGTAGTGACACAAACAGCGCATGTCTCAATTCAAAACAAACATTCAAGCATGGATGAAAAACTATCCACCGCCGGCAAAACTGAAGGCAAATATATGGAAGCATTTTGGATTTTTGCAAACACCAGGACGTCGGGCAATATGCAAGCTATGCAAAAGCAAAGTAAAATACTGCAGCAACACAACCAACCTCTGTCTTCACATGACAAGACATAATGCTGATCAGCTGCTAGCAACAGGTACCAAGTACCCCTGACTGCAGTGTGCAGTTCGGGGCAAGGATCAATGTAGTGGTGGGCGGGGTCAATCACATTGACCCCGCCCACCATTTTTCGTCCATCTGAGGTTTGACAGTCACAAACTGAATACAAACACACACATTTGTGCATGGCACATGTTGAATATAAACGTAGTTCATTTTTGATGATGGTAAGAAATATTACATTAAGTGATACCGGCCAGAGTATGTAACCTCTCGAGCGAAGGTTACACTCTTTTCCACCGCTCCAAGTCTTTCCCACCACTCTGCTCAAAAATCGCTATTCGCTCACAGGAAAAATAATTGCCACTCTAAATTTGCTCCATTCATTTTTTGTTTAGTCATAATTCAAACAAAATCTGTCAATTATGTGATTATGTATGAGTATTCATTTTTACATAACCAAGCCATACAGTATTTTAACGAAGTCTAGCTTGTTTTTCTAACAACAACATGAAAGGATGAGGATACAAAGTAATCATTATTTCAAATAGTCTACAGATCTGTCTATCGGCCTTTTAGCCAAAATGCATACACCCAAACAAGTACCACTATATTATTTGTTTATTATTAATTTTATACGACAACGAAATAGCAAAGCATTTCTGATACACTATTGGCTGGCAAGAAAATCAGATGCTCAGCATTTTTAAACAACAGTTTGCCTATAGAATAAATAGTACATTAACTTGCTTTGAATTCAATTAAATTGAAAAGCAAAAAGCCGTATCAGCATGCAGCCAAAAAGGAACAAAAAATATATTCTATCAATGGGCTACGTGTCGAGAAATTGCAAATCGCATGCTTTCAAATATTGAGCGCTAAGCATTTAACTAGCATATACTTTGTGTATATTGGCTGTAAAACAAAAATCTAAAACTGGCTTGAAATTAAATAAAAACGTTTTGCTAAATGTCTGTCTGTAGTAAACACTTTTAGAAAGATGAGTTTGGCCAGAGTCTGCGGCTTCAGGATGATGTTATGGTGCATATTGCATTTCTTATCATTTCTGTGCTTCTCTACCGCTGCAACCACCACTCCTTCTGTGTCCAGTGAGGACCGTTGCAGCTGTGTAAAGTACGAGCCGTCGCGTTTGTCTCTAAACTGGTTACGCACCTGATCAACCCTTATCACCCACTCGGCTTTAAATCTATGATCCAAGACAGCAGCTGGTACAAGATGCTTATCTTAAAAGTACAGCATGTAACGATTGGGAACATTCTCTTATAGTGTAGTTTTTTACACTATAACCAGAAGTGCAAATAGAAGAGGGCAGAAAATTTACAAGTACTGTACTAAGTATATGTATATTACAAGTGGAATATGTACATGTGCTATGAAGGAAGGCAAATGCAGTACAAATGGCAATACTAAATGTGCAGTAAAGCAAATAGAGGGTAAAAAGTTCACAAGTATTAAGTATAGTGTATGATACAAGTGGGATAATAGTTGTTCGGGTACAAATGGCATACTAGATGTGCAATCAATGCAAATGAAGGACTGATGCAGTAAGGTAGCACATGCAACCGGGCTGCAGAGATAGCAGCAATGAGGTCCCCTAGGAAGACGTGTGTGTAACAACTGTAAAAATGCAAGCACAATAGCAATTCTAAATGTGCTAGGAGGCAAACTGAATGTACAAGGTGTATGTGCAACTGAAATGCAGTGATAGCAGTGGTGAGGTTCCTGAGGTAGACACACATTTAACAACTGAAAACTTCCATTATCAGGCTTTACAAGGCAGTAATACAACTACTGCCACATTTAATGTATATATATATATTATTTAGGCCTATAAGATAAATGATCATATCAAAACGGAAACTTACTGTAAAAGTCAGACTAGTACCTTCGAGCATGAAATAAAAATACCCAATTAAAATTTAAGTAGACAAATACGACTAAAATTAAGTTAGTTACAATCTAGCTACCCATTTTGTTCCTTTCTGATAGCATGTGCACGTTTTCCATAATGATTTGGTTGCTACATCACCTCTCCAGCATATTCTTGGTTCTCCTCATTTCTGTAAGTTACCTTTATTTTGCACCAGTGGGTTTTATCAGTTTCTACATTAAATTATTGAGTGAACTTCATGAAAGCTTAAGCAACAAGGTTTATATTTGTATCAATGTAGGATAAGTTTGATTAAGATTCGCTTTCGTTGACACCTTCGTGAACCTCAGCTTGAATGACCTTGAAGGAGACGGGAAGGGCTTGGGTTAAACGCATTTGACTGCACATTGCAGTCAGGGGCTTCTCACAGGTACTACACAGGCATAGAAGGAAATCCCAGGGGGGACATGACCCCCCCATCCTGGGGAAAACTATGATTTGTCCCCCCCCCAATATATAAATGTGAACATAACTATGTAATTTCAACAATAGTAATGAGATGCAATGAAAGCACTTGTGCTGATTATAGACACTTAATAGCATGTTTAAGTTTTAAAAAATTGTGACACCCCCGCCCTTTGCCTCACAGTGGTTTGATCCACTGCTCCCCCAGCCCTCAGCAGTGGCACATCGTGCAAATACAGTACATGTGTGGGAATCTGGCAGTTTGTCGTTCGTGGTTGACTTTTAGTAAACAAAGGACATGTTAAACATTTCTTTACTTCTACTACTCAATACAATAAAAAACATTTCTAACCGTCACCGGCCTTCCTTTTCTCTGCATTGAATTACAGGTCACTCGTTATGTTAGCTAGCGGTTAGCTGATGTTTGCTAGCAAGCTACAGTAACATCAACCAGCTTTTGCCGCTGTTTGAATTCGAGTCAATGAGAGAAGCTTGCAGTGCAGTGCAGTGCATGTAGTGTTCCTTACCAGGCAAGGTGACAGTGTTCGTGTCTACCATTAGAAAGGCACTCAAAGCACGTAGCTAACGTGGGCTAATCCAATAAATTTGTTTTATGTTGGTAGGATTCACACACAATAGCTGAATTTGCAGAGCTACAGTAGCAAGCAAACCGGTATTACAGCACTATTACAGCAACAGTATTACAGCACTATTTTTGGTGTCCCCCTCAAATTGCTCGAGAAAAAGTTATGTAATTGTCCCCTCCAAACTTGATATCAGATTTTCGCCCCTGTACACAGGGCCAAAGTGTGTCGTCTCAACTAACCCTGAATGAGGTTTTCAACTAAAAATTTCCCTCAACATCCCAATGGGCTCGGAAGATCACAAAAGCACTTTTATGCTTTATATGTAAAGATTTGCGCCTGTACAGTGTTGTTGATAACGAAGCCCTCAGACAACTGCTTAATGAGTGTGAGCCACACTATACAATCCCTACTCGTCGGTTCATTACAGAAACTGCAGTTCCCCAGTTGTCTGCAGATGCGAAGCAAAAAGTCACTGAAGCCATCTCTTCTGCAAACAGAGTTGCCATTACATGTGATGCCTGGACATAGAGAGCAACCCAGTCATATGTAACGGTTACATGCCACCATATTTCTCCAGAATGGGAAATGGTCTCACATGTCCTGCAGACCAGAGCCATGTTTGACAGCCACACCGGGTCAAATATTGCAGATTTGCTACGGGACAATGCCCAGTTGTGCCACGGCACTCATGTCCAAACAACGGACTTGGCAGTTACGAGGGACATTAAAAACAAGTTATTTGGGGGATTTGGGGATATGTGAGTGACAAACCCTTTCTGTGCATGGTCTCAGCACTAAAGCCACGCTTTAAAGTGTTGCCCTTCTTGGAAAAAGAGAAAAGACGGGACACCTACACCACCGTGGCAGCAGAGGCAGTGTGGAGTTCTCAGGTGAGGGAAAATTAACCTAATGAGAACTTATTTATGTTTAGTTCACTATGTGTTTTCGCCTGTAAAAGAAAACTACCTTTTCATTTGACCTTGGTAAAGGTTGTGCAGTATAACGTAATGATATAACTATACAACTGTGACTCATTTTGTGTGTATTTATGAATGTTATGTGGGCTTGGTTTTACAAGTAGAATTCCATGTTGTGATTTCAGAAGAACCAGAACTACATACCAGAACAAGAAAAGGCTTAAACGGGTTCTTACCCATCCCCACCAAGCAAGAAAAGAAAGGACTCTACCTGTGCTGTAGCAGATTTATTTGGAGGGACATTTTCTATTCACAAAAGACAGGACTCACCTATGTCACTACATGATCATGCAGTGGATGAAATCAAGAAATACAAAGAGGCAGAGCCATTGGCTCTTGCTGTGGATCCACTCAGTTGGTGGAGGGAGCACCATGCTGCTTTCCCCTTACTGCCTAACTTGAAATACGCTCTGCATCCCAGGTACAAGTGTTGCCGCAGAGAGGGTGTTCTCCACTGCTGGAGACATAGTTACAGCTCAGAGAAGTGCTCTGAAACCTGAGCATGTTGATCAGCTGTTGTTTCTACACAATAATCTGAAAAAACATGTTAAGCCTTAGCTGCCAGTACAAGGCAACTTTTAAGTTTGTTAAAACTGTTTTATGTAAAAAAAAAAAAAAATGTATAAAATAACTGATATGTCAGGTGGACATTCTTACAGCAAATAGAAGTGCACTTAAAGTGAAAAAGGAATATTATTGTTGCCTCAAAAAATTAAAAGCATAAGAGACAACAGAAAAGGCCATTTTAAGTTTAAAAATGTAAGAATATTTATTTGCATTTATAACTCTGGGATTAGAAACAGAATATTTTATTTTATTTTTAAGATCTCTTTGGGGCTGAATTTTAAGTGTTTTAACGTCAGGAACAGAAACAAAGAACTTTGTTCTGAAACTCGTTAGACAATTCTTGTTCTGAGAAATAAAGACTATTCCATGTGAGAAATTGCCAAGAAATTTTATTTTGCTATATTTCCTAATCAAACTCATTTCATGTATGCTCTCGTGGAAAACAAGGAAACTTCTAAGGGACCCCAAACTTTAATGGTACTGTACATTGTTTGAGGTTTTCAGAGAGTTGTGTATGTACCTAAAAGAAAACTGAAAATATCTCATGGTCTCTTGTGAACAATCCAACTACACGCATATGGATTTAAGTGATTGAGTTTGACCAATGTTTTTGATGACAGCATAACGAAACATTTACAGTATTTTAACTAATGCAATACTTGTTTTGCTCCAAATGGCACCACATAGTATGACCTCTTTTGCAAACGTACTCAATTGCTCTTTAAACGTTGGTTATAGTAGCCACTGCAAAAAAGGGGCATCTCATCTATACACCGATAAGTCAAACCACGTGATGATAATAGAAACCAGCACTGCAAAGGACATCTAAATTGTGAGCTGTCACTACCGAATACGATTACACAGTAATTCCATATAGTACAATTTACAGTACAATACTAGCTATACCTTACAGTAATGTAGCTAGCTAGATCAAATAATTTACTGTAACTAGACAGATAACGAAATGCGTCTCTGTTGAACAATCGAATTTGACACATTTACATTTGAAGTAATCGCTAGATTGCAAACCACACTCCGATCGTAAGAAAAGCATCTGACTGGTTCGTGATGTACTAAAGTCAGCTTTTTCAACTAGTTAGCTTCTGTTAACTGTACCCAACGTCATGTAGTTGGCTAGCTCCTGTATTAGTAAATACAACGTCAAGGAAACAAACAAAAATGGTTAACTGAATTACAGTAAAAGGACACCAACATATGTTCAATTCAGATGTAAATTATGATGAACCAATGTCAACGTTAAAGTTAGCTTGTACAGTAAACTTACTTTGAGTTACATGCAGGCAGCAAAGACTGATCCTCAGATTTCCCCCGCTTGTTTTGAAACAACCAACTACAGTACTTTTCTTCTTAAAATGTGTACGGGCGGATCGCAAACAACTTTAAGGTGTATATACTGCCACCTACTGAACTGGAGTGTGCGGCCGGTGATGGTCTCACACTTCTATCATAATCCATATACCTAATACCAATTTTCTAATAAAATGAAAAGTAAATCCCATCCAACCTTACAATTCCAAACCCTTTGCGTACCCTCTCTTACCCTAACAAAATCATTTTCAACATCAACAATCTTTTCAAATAACAAAACAAATACATCTCACATTCCCACACTGAGTGTGTTGAAATCTTTGGTCAGTATACCTCAAGCAAAATTTTGTTCTCAGAACGTTCTGGGAATGTTTTTTGGCTTGTGGTAACATTCTCTAAATAATGCCAAATGTTCACAAAAGGTTCCCATATTCAGACAGTTTTTTGGGGGGGAGTTGTGTTAAAGTTCAGGGAATGTTCTGAGAATGTTCTCTGAAGGTTACAAAATTGTGGACATTCTGTGAATGTTTTCTGAAGGGTTACAATGTTGGGAACGTTCTCAGAATGTTCTGTGAAAGTTCTCTGAAGGTTACAATGATGGGAATGTTCTGGGAACATTTTCTGAAGGTTTTCTAACGGTTCTCTAAATGTTCCCAAATGGTTTCCACAAATGGTTTTCTCAACTTTTTTAGCATATGATTCTAAAGCATAATGATGAGGATTAATAATAATGCGGATTAATTAAGTATTTTTATTCTCATTCCTACTCCCAAACTGAGCCTACTAGTCAACCGCCTATTGTGCATGCATGCCATGCAGGGCATTCTTCCTTTATTTATTTTTAATTTTCTTCTCCGGTAATGGTGGCTGGCAAACAATCTTTTAAAACTGCATGCATCCACTTACTGTATATCTCTTTGCCGCCCATTTCACAATTTTGTTGAACTAGCTCACCGGAACAAGGCAGCCAAGGGCTTTATAATTAGTTGACAACTTGGATAAAAGAACAACATAGCAAATGGATTCCTTAAACATCCCCTTGCAGATCTTCTGATGTGAACCCTTGAAGTCCCAGATACTTTCCTGCCAGAGCCACTAGGATGTACCATAAAAAAACCTTGAGCAAATGCTCCAAAATTCCAAAATCCAGATTTTTAAAACAAACACAGTGCATGTGGTTCTCTTGCTTTAACAATATTTACGAGCCACATTGCATCTGGAACCATAGCTTCAATTTAATTTTCTCTTGCTTTTACAAATTTCTCTCTTGATTTTCTCATCACTTGGATTGGCTCAAATTTTCCCAACATTTGTTTTAACCTTAAACAAATTGTGCAAATATGAATGCATTTGAAGAAAAAAATATTGTCCACAGGTGGATCTAGTTGTAGTAAATCAAGACAAAATCCAAAGGAAAATATAATCATTGTCCTTCCTTTTTTCTATCACTTTACCCTGTTTTTACCCGAACTTTGTGATATCGAATTCTTGAGGCCCAGCCTCATTGCTAAACCTCCCAAAAGACTTGGGACCGTGTTGAGATATATGTTTTCCAAATCACACCCAATGCTGTTCTGTCTACATGTGCAACCAGGAAGTCTAAACCATAACCCTTAATAGTATACAATATAATAAAAAATATGATAATAGATGTAAATTCAGATTGGGAAAATTTAGCATATGCTATTCTTTTATTGTCAAGCTGAAAGGAGAGAAGTATTCCACAGCCTTGAAATCGAGCATATTACGGCACTCCACTAGGGGTGTGGTGGCATCTTGGGCGCTCTTTTACAGTGGTAGATTATTTGTCCTGGGGCCAGCTGGGTGTAACCTCACACATTTGTAAACTTCAATTGCCTTGTCCTGGCACTCAATGTGCTGTCAGCTAGGACAAGAGAAGATGAATATGTAGCCTGCATATTCTGCCTTGTCTTAGTGCAAGTCAGTTTACCTTGAGTAGACTTCCATCAGCCGTCTATTTCAGTGGGTTGGCTTGGCCATTATTGAATGCCAATTGTAGCAAGTAAAGAAACAACTGGTACAATGAACACATTATGTTTTGAACTCATGTTCCCCTTTCTCTCTTGAGTGGCATCTAAGTTCCACCTATATATAGCCATCCGATTACCCCTCCTCTCTTGCAGGTGTGATTGGGTGGGGCTAGCTTCCCTAGAGCGGTCCTGACCATTCTAGACCCACCATACTTCTTGCGAGTTCTGATTTGATCCAGAATGTTCAGGATCGCTCCCCTTGCGCACTTCCCATTGTGCTGAATCCCGGTGAGCAGCGTGCCTTCACCATTCTCTTAGGATGTTGAAGGGAATAATTGAGTGCACACTACGTGCACAATTATTAGGCACATCGTATTTCTCAAGATTTATTTTATTGTTGAACAATCCCAATGCTTTATGTCAATCCAGAATATCATTGAACCTCAAACCTTAATGTATAACAAAGGAAAAGTGATTTTTTATCTTTCTCAGGGGAATATATGGGTGCACAATTATTAGGCAACAATTGGTGTGCAGAATTATTAGGCAACTAAATTACAAAAATAATTTCTCCAAACTCACTTGTTTATTCTAAATTTTTAAAGTAAGTGTAACAAATAAGTAACACAAAATTACAGTTAATTAAAACTTGTGTCTTTTCAAAAATATTCAGTGACCAATATAGCCATCCTTCTTTTCAATAACTGCCATGAGCCTTCCATCCATGGAGTCTGTCAGTTTCTTGATCTATTCACTATCAACTTTCGCTGAAGCAGCAACCACAGCCTCACAAATGCTGTTCAAAGAGGTGTATTGTCTTCCCTGACTGTAAATCTCACATTTGAGGAGGGTCCACAAATTCTCAATAGGATTTAATTCAGATGAGGAAGGGGGCCAGGTCATCATTCGGGCATTTTTAAGGCCCTTGCTTGCTAGCCAACAGTGGAGTACTTGGATGCATGTGATGGAGCATTGTCAAACATAAAGATCTTAAATGCTGAAGACTTCTTCCTGTACCACTGCTTGAAGAAAGTATCTTCCAGAAACTGGCAATAGGTATGGAAGTTGAGTTTCAGTCCATCTTCAACCCGAAAAGGTCCAACTACCTCATCCTTAATGATAGCAGCCCATACCAGTACCCCTCCTCCACCTTGCTGGCACCTGACTCAAAGTGTTGCCGTGTCCATTAGTGATCCAGCCACGGGCCCATCCATCTGGTCCATCAAGAGTCACTCTCATTTCATCTGTCCGTAAAACCTTTGAAAAATCTGTCTTCAGGTATTTCTTTGCCCAATCTATACGCTTCAACTTGTCAATCATATTCAGTGATGTACTTCTTTCAGCCTTCTTGACCTTGGCCATGTCTCTGAGCACTTGACACCTTGTACTTCTTGACACTCCAGGTAGGTTGCAGTTCTGGAATATGGTGGCGCTGGAGGATAATGGGTTCCTGGTAGCTTCATGCTTAATTCTTCTTAAGTCTTTTGCAGTTAATTTGCATCTTTTCTTATCCATGCATTTTTTGTGCCCCAGTTGACTATTCGCAACAAAACATTTGATTGTCTGGTGGCCACGCATCAATAGTTTAGCTATTTCAAGAGTGTTGCATCCATCTGAAAGGCATTTTACAATTTTTGACTTTTCAGTGTCAGTTAAATCTATTTTTTGGCCCATTTTACCTGAGGTCATGAAGCTGCCTAATAATTATGCACTCCTTGATATAAGGTGTAATTCACTTTCACCACACCCTCCCTCATTACACAAATACTTATTGTAACGGTGAGGTGATGGAAGGCTCCGTGATCTCCCGTTTTTCCCAGTTTCCAGTCACTCACGAACTCACCCCGGACTCATTCATTGTCTTCTCTTCAATCATCACACACACCAGGTCCCAATTGAGTCATTAGTATGTGTTTAAAAGTTTCTCCTCTGCTCCCGTCACCTATCGGTTATTGTTCCCTGTCTCTGTATGTACACGTCAGTGGT
This sequence comes from Esox masquinongy, assembly GCA_016801175.1. Lineage (NCBI taxonomy): Eukaryota > Metazoa > Chordata > Actinopteri > Esociformes > Esocidae > Esox > Esox masquinongy. Next base: position 23,055 of record JACXGI010010726.1, read on the forward strand.
GAGTGGTTCATTTCGCTTTCGCTTTCGCTTTCGCTTTCGCTTTCGCGGTCGTTTCAGCCATTACTTTGTTTCAGTTGTTTTGTGCTCGGTGTTTATTTCTATTAAAATATTACATCGACTGCCGCTCTGCTTGCGCCTGGTTCCTCCTCTCCACCACTACACAACCGTGACACGTATCACCTAAAAATTATTCAATCCAATGAGCATTCAAGTTTATATGGTTTGGAGTTGGAAAATGTGCATAGAAATAATGAGACAATCAGAATACTCACTTGCCTAATAATTGGGCACGCAGTGTATTCAGGTCTGGATAGTCATGTGAAAAAGTACACTCATTAGACAGTTATCTTTAATGTCCATTCGTCAAAACATTTTGACACATGAATATTTGAGCTCAGTTCCAACCTTGTTCTTTAATATAGGTGACCAATAGTAAACAAATCACACAAAAAATGTTTCAATTTGAAAACCATTATGTAATGAAAATCAACAGAGATGGAACTTCCTTTAGTGGAAAACGTTAGTGAACCTCTAGCTTTATCATTGTGACGGTGCGAGTGCCAAGCATGCGTAAAAAATGAGGCAGTGAAAAAAAAAAGGAAACAAAACACAAGCAAACACGGTTTAATACTTTATAATATGAATCTTAATAGGTAAAACACACCTCACATTCGGACAAGAAACAATAATCCGTGCTGCACTGTGACTAACAGAACCAATATACACTGAACTAATTTACTACCAGTGCCACACCAGAGATAAGCCAATTATTAACAGATTCCACTACAATATCTCTAATATTCTGCTTTGTAGACCACCAAAAAGCAAATAAGCCAGTGCCATAACACATTTTTTTAACATACCATTTACCACAAACAAAACAATTAACATAATGCTTAGGAATTTACAAGTGTACTGGCATAAGTGTAAACAACCTTTCTGCTCTGGAAAGTAACCTTACGTAGAATGTCAGTCAAATGTTGGTAGAGAATGTCCCCAGACAATATTACGTTAATTTAACTGATAATTATGAATTGAATTTTGTCGTTACATTTTTGTGCAGTATACACATTTGTAGAATGGGCCTACATAACTGAAATATCATTAGGTTTAGCCTATGGGAAATCTATAGTTTTTAATGGTAGGCCTATATTCTTTTACAGCTGTACAGTACTTTGTGTCTTGTGGCAGTTTGCTAACTGTTATCTGCTGTATGGTGAGTGGAAGAAACAGAGTCAGTCAGTGCAGTAGCCTACAGTAAACCAGTCAGTGTGAAACTGACAGGCACAGTGAGAGCTCAGCCGCTGAGGGCATGCTGTGTAACCTGCCAGCCAAAGGAATGTCTGGCCATTGGAAGTGACAGGAGATTGACTTTGCAGTTGATACCTCCAATGAAGTCCTTTAGTGAGGAGGCATTTGTCCACATAAATGTGTCTTGAAGCATCAATGAAAATGGGGGAATAAACAGTCAATTGCAAATTAATTTTAAATCCCTGAATATTGAATACCCAAAAACAGGGGTAAACAATTGATTGCACTTCTATCTTATCCAACACATTAAATGTTAATTAGCACCAACAATTATGTGGTTTCAACCATATTATATTATGATTGTAAAGCTTCTGAGCTTTACAACCAGATTAGTGATTGTTTAATTAAATAGAAAAATGCCAAACAATCACAAAGTCTGTGATTGAAACGGTAATTCTTTATTTATGTGCTTTATTTCCCACACCCTCTGTATTAGTAGGATGCTCATTACTCAGCTCTAATGAGTTTTCCAATTGTCTTGGGGCCATGGTAATTTGCCGTGAATGAAACATCGCAAACAAACCTTAAGTGTATTTATTATGTTTCTGCCTTGTGTACTATGTACTCTTATTGACCATGATACACCAGACCACACAAAAGGCACAGAACATTAGTATGAGTGCTGCTGGAATCAAATAACAGGTGCAATGTTCCAACTTCATCCAATGGAGGATTGAAATGTTACAATGGCTTATATAAGCTGTTCACTTTTTTTATCTTGGTGTTAAATGTTTTCTCATTCTTAAAGAAGTATATGGACCAAGAGAAACCATTTTTATTCTATTTTCTTTTAACAGCCATCACAAACTTCAGTTAACTTTTGTAATTCTATATAAACCAGGGCATAAATGTAATCCATAGAATGGTCCTTTGGAGCAAGGACTGTTGGCATATTTGTATCTAAAATCAGAATTGAGAAATGTCAAATTTAGTATGTCAACAATCTTAACTTCAAATGAACATCGTATGGAATCAATTCTGTTTAAGATGTCCGAGTCATGTTTTAAACAGTCCTTGTTTCATATAGAATCACTTGATAATAGCTCCACACTAGAATGAGCATGATATTTTGAGACATTAAGGTCCAAAATAGTTTAAGACCTACCAAGGAGTAGCACACAAATATTGTTTTATTATTTATCAGTAGTGAACCATAATATCACAACATTCTCTGTGGACAGTTTGCATGTTCAGTTTTTAAGAATGGTTGAGGGATGTGGCTAGATGTTATTGCCCAGTTCAAGTCAGAAGTCAGAATTTTTGCAACAGATATACTGTATAGCGCATATGTCATTCTCTTTGGACTTTTATAGAGCTATATGTACAAAATTGTGACTGCATCTATTATAATAAGACAGGGGGGTTACATAAACTACACCAGATTATTATGAAATTCTAGGGTACAGAGTGAGCCGGCAGAGGGGACATATAAGCAACAGTACCAGGAAACCTCTATCCATTAATAACCACAATAAGAAGAGGAGGGTGACAGAGTATGAGTTGCCTCCCAACAAAAATAAAACAAAGATGATTGTATATCCTGCAGCCTATCCCGGTGTCTCCAGAGCATTGTGGTGTGTGTGGGGTGATGGGGGGGGTCTAATGATTTACTCCTTCTATCCAGCATTTTGACATCTTCAATCATCGCTGTGAGAAACGACTCCTCACCAGCGGGAGAGTATAGCCTGGGACAGGGCTGTCCCTTGCGGTACCTGACAGATGTGGCGTTATCCCACAGAGTGCTGGGGCCACTTATGACAAAGATCGGAGCAAACAAAACCTGACTGTGCTGTTGAACTATGTGTTATTCTGACAGTGCCTGTATCACCCACCAGATTCAAACTACAGCAGGATTCAACAACTCAAATCTGAATTCTTAGTTGCTGAACAACCTCAGGCAGGACCTACATAGGTTTTATTCTTATCCCAACTGTACACAACCAAGAAGATCCAAGCCTTTTCCTGGACAGTAGGAACTTATTTAGACTACAACAATTGTTGTGACAATTTTATTTAAGTAATATTTACAGATTATGTAAATTCATTTTTCTTTTCAAACTAGCAAGGCGTCACTCACTGAGCCAGAGGTGGGCCGTAAGGCACAACACATACAGGTGCTGGTAATATAATTAGAATATCATCAAAAAGTTGATTTATTTCAGTAATTCCATTCAAAAAGTGAAACTTGGATATTATATTCATTCATTACACACAGACTGATATATTTCAAATGTTTATTTCATTTAATTGTGATGATTAAAACTGACAACTAATGAAAATCCCAAATTCAGTGTCTCCGAAAATTAGAATATTACTTAAGACCAATACAAAAAAAGGATTTTTAGAAATGTTGGCCAACTGAAAAGTATGAACATGAAAAGTATGAGCATGTACAGCACTCAATACTTAGTTGGGGCTCCTTTTGCCTGAATTACTGCAGCAATGCGGCGTGGCATGGAGTCGATCAGTCTGTGGCACTGTTCAGGTGTTATGAGAGCCAAGGTT
>JACXGI010010727.1:0-26875 GCA_016801175.1 Esox masquinongy
TTTCATGAGTTCTAACCCAAGTAAACAATGGTAAGACATTTAGTAGCTCCGTTTTGTTAAAGGAAAAGTGAGGTAAACCTACGGTGCATTAAAAGCTGGTTGACTACTGGCTAGTATGGTATTGTGACGTAGAACAATTGGCTGGAATTAGAATGTTTGGAACAAGTTCTGAAGTAGAGTTGGTGCCACAGTACTCAATAGAATTGATAGGAAGAGCCAGGGTGAAAAATAGCTGCAAAATTAGGCCTGTTTTCTAGCTGTTTCTTTTAAATTACAGCAAAGGTAAAATTATGAAACTGGCCTCCATGACGAACACAATGATAAAAGGTTTATCCAGAAAAAGCGTTAAATTTTTCATCTGTCCAGCCTACGAATGCTTGTTCGCGTTGAGCCTAGCAAGGAATGGGAGACTCATTGCAATGTAGTTGACTCATGCGTGTGACCAAACTTATTGCATGTTATTTATATTTTTTTGAATGTATATTAACTGTCACTGCATTAAAACGAGAGATGTTAATTAAATGACCCTTTGAGAATACAAGGCCTTAACCATTGTCAGATTTCTCCTAATACCTTGCAACCGGGATGCTCAAGCATTCATTTTTAATACATTTTCTAATCGATAATCAAAAAAGGCCAGTAAAATTTTCAATTTCTCACAACAGTGTTGAACTATACCTTAAAATGTGTTATTGTCTACAGTAATGTATTTTTGTTGTCACTTGCCAAGGAAATGATAAACCATGATATACGTGAAAAGTATTTTCCCTCTATCCTATATCTAGGTTAAGGAAAGTGCATCTCATGTAGGGGACTGTTTTGACTGATTGTTTTTGTCGTTTTTCCCCATTGTGATTATATTTTATTCTCATCAAACATGTTCATCAGTCATGTATGGCTCTGATTTGGTCTTTATTTTAGCAGAGGGAGGACAAACCCAGCCTGCTGCTCTCCTTCCACACTGAGCCCAAACAAGAGTCACTGGATTCTGATCGTGAAAGTGATGCTCAGGGGGCATTGGTGGTTTCAGATGTGACATCAGTAAAGCAGGAAAACAAAAGTCAGACGACGGGACTGAATGTTACCATTAAAGATGAAGAGGAGGAGAAGAATGGGGTTATCATTAATAATGCACAGGGGGATTTACTTAATCAAGGTAAGAACTGGTTTAATGTTGTCATTGTCAATGTAATTTTTTGTTCTTACCAATGAAAGGGTAGATGACTTTTCATGCTATCTGTCAGTATTCTCCATATTGTTATACTTGTTTTCTTGCTCAGAAAACAAAATATACAGAACATTTTAAAGTTGTTCTCCAGTCCACAGTCTAGGTTTGAGCCTTATTTATGCCCCTAGATGACAAGTGGCTGGGAAGACCCATGGGAATTGTACATTGGCCAGCAAATTGCAGAGAGGGGGAGGCATGGTCAGCAGGGATTCCCAGGTCTCATTACGCTCTAATGACTCGCTCTGACATCTCTGCCATCACAAAAGCTGAGTGAGGTAGACAGATAAGTGAACGTGCCCTCGCACGCTTCATCACCAAACAGCACTAAAATAAATGACAATAACAAGTTTTAAGGTAATAAACACAAAACAAAACACAACAGACGATTCATTATATGAAATGAATACAATGCAAATAATCTGCAACTATCTTACTTGAGCACTAATCTGGGAACAATATTAAATAATAATATTTACCAAACAAAATAGCATTGGAACCAAAATGGACAATGACAGAAGTTAGCACCGGTTTCCCAGTACGCTAGTGGAACTAAACAAATCTGACTTTGTTTTTCCCGCTTGGCTTTAAAGGTTTCAAATCCAAAGCAGTGGTAATGAAAAGTTTACCTCTTGGGCCACTGTTTGGTATCAGAAAGTGGATCCAGAAATGGAAGTGGATCAACCTTGGAAGAGTGAGAATGTGTTGTTTTCAGCTATCTGTTCGTGGGAGAGCAACAAACCCACTATATCCCATGAATACAGTTTATTCAAAACTACAAAATCAAGTTTGATGCAGATTTCCTTAAGCTCTGGCTGGGCAGTGATGGAAAGATTAACTGAAGAATTATTATTCATCTAGAGAAAATAAGTTATCTAAAACATCTGTCATCTGACTAAATTCACTTGTATTCTTTTTAATTGTCACATATTATTTCTACTTAAATTCTGTAACATATTTCACTTAATTTAAGTTTAGATTTAATATTGAGTGTTAGCAAAAGATGTCCACTATATTCTTTCCCACTACGTGTACAACTAGGAAGAGGTGATGTTAAAACCTTACTAATAAAGGGTTAGAGTTCTGGTAGGAGCAATGGTATTAAAGTAGTAAGGGGAGACACTGAATTAGAAATACTAGAAATGGTAATTTATGATGGGAACAGGAGAGAGGAGGAAGTTTATTAGGATTAGTTGATGTTGCCTGGAACTAATAGGAAAGTAAAGAGTATTTGTAAGAGGTGTATGATGAAACAAAAGGTTCAACATCAATTGCAAATAAAGCCAAGTGCTTAATTATCACCTTTACCTGGATCTCAACAGAATTTACATTGCATTCACTCTGTTGTAAACGACACAATTTGTCTGTATCTCAGAAACAGGATTTACAATGTAGAACTTCCACACTCAAAGCAAACAGCATTGCTCTCTAAAACATGTTTTTTAAATGGAGTTAAATCACAGGTAATATTGCAGCCAACATTTTTTGAGTTAGTTGTGCTCATAAGTTAGCATACCCTGGCTGAAATAGTGAAATTTTGGCATTGACTATAAATAGTCAATGAGTTTGTTAGCTCTCACGTGGATGCACTGAGCAGGCTAGATACTGAGTCTTGGGGAGCAGAAAATAACTGTCAAAAGACTTCCGTAACAAGGTAATGGAACTTTATAAAAATGGAAAACGATAGAAAATGATATCCAAAGCCTTGCGAATGCCAGTTAGTACTGTTCAATCACTTATTACGAAATGGATAATTTGGGGATCTCTTGATACCAAGACAAGGTCAGGTAGACCAAGAAAGATCTCAGCCAAAACTGCCAGAAGAATTGTTCGGGATACAACGAAAAACCCACAGGTAACCTCCGGAGAAATTCAGGCTGCTCTGGAAACAGACGGTGCGGTTGTTTCAAGGAGCACAATACAACGATGCTTGAACAAAAATTAGCTGAATGGTCGAGTTGCCACAAAAAAGCCCGGTTACAATATGCCCAACAACACCATGACATGCCTTACAGCTTCTGGCACACAAATTTGGAGTGATGAGACCAAAATAGAGCTTTATGGTCACAACCATAAGCGCTATTTTTGGAGAGGGGTCAACAAGGCCTATAGTGAACAGAATTCCATCCCCATTGTGAATCATGGTGGTGGCTCATTGATGTTTTGGGCGTGTGTGAGCGCCAAAAGCATGGGGACTCTCGTGAAAATTGATGGCAAGATGAAAGTACTGAAAATACTGGCAGACAATTTGCATTCTTCTGCACGAAAGCTGCACATGGGACGCTATTGGACTTTCCAGCACGACAGTGACCCTAAGCACAAGGCCAAGTTGATCCTCCAGTGGTTACAGCAGAAAATGGTGACGGTTCTGGAGTGGCCATCACAGTCTCCTGACCTTAATATCATCGAGCCACTCTGGGGAGATCTCAAACATGCGGTTCATGCAAGACGACCAAAGACTTTGCATGACCTGGAGGCATTTTGCCAAGACGAATGGGCAGCTATACCACCTGCAAGAATTCGGGGCCTCATAGACAACTATAACAAAAGACTGCACGCTGTCATTGATGCTAAAGGGGGCAAAACAATGTATTAAGAACTAAGGGTATGCAGACTATTGGATAGGGGTGGGTTCATTTTTTTTCTTTATGGCCATGTTTTGTTTTATGGTTGTGCCATTCTGTTATAACCTACAGTTGAATATGAATCCCATAAGAAATAAAAGACATGTTTTTCCTGCTCACTTATGTTGTCTGTACGAATGGTACATATATTACCAATTCTCCAAGGGTAAGCAAATTTGAGCACAACTGTAAAATATAGTTGCATAGCAACAATGGATGGGGTCCTCCTACATGGTGAGTAGAGGAAAATGTTTTGGTGGGGTACACTAACAGAATGAGACTGTCAGATGTACATTGAGGGCAAGATGTTTTTGTGAAGCATTGTATTATTGACAACGTAGTCATTGTTCAACATATTCTTCCCGGATCACACTATGGGGGTATTTCAGAAAGCGGGTTTAGTGAAAATTCAGTGTTAGTTTACTCAGAGTTGAGGGAAACTCTGGGTTTACGGTTTCAAAGAGCCAGTTCAGCGTTACTCTGAGTCAGTTACAGCGGCAACATACTCTGTGAAGCTAACCTGCTCGTTAGCAGGTTTTATCCAACTAACTCTGAGTTTGTCCTACTCTTTAACTGAAACATGCTCTCTGAACGTGTCAGACAGGGCGTGTCCTTTTCTCGAAGAACCACTTGAAGCACAAATACTCTGCAGAAATCTCAGTAGGGAGTGATCAGACCCCGCTTGGATGTTTTTTATCATTCCCTAATGATTATCTGTTTGAGCATTACTGTTATTCTGCACAATCGATCATTTATCTGAACAATATTCTCAGCCCTCATATCGTTCCTATGATACATCGTGGACTTGCTCTCAGCACGGAACAAATTCTTTGTGTTGCAGTCTTCTGTATAATCGGTGATGCTGAGCATATTTCCAAGGCAACTGTCTCTGTTGGGCTGTCATAGATGTGACTCTTGCACTGAAATGTTTTATGTACACTTTTGTAGTGTTCCCAAGTCACAGACCCACGAGACTCATCAAAAAAGAATTCCACAGAATTGCAGGTATCAGTCTAAGCGGTAATCAGTTTTAAGCGGTAAAAAGGTTGCAGTGGTCACAATTTTTTCCGGAGCTGTATTTTTGCTTTATATATTTCTTACTATTTTCTTACTATGCAGATGTGTGCCATGTCACAAGAATGTCACTGTTCAGAATGACGCTGCGTTATTCAGTGCATTTGATAAATACACTCTGAACTTGATATTTCATCCCCACACACACATTATATAAATGTTTGCGTGCAAACACTCGAGATGTGGCTTTTCATTTTTTTTCAATAAATGCTCATGCATTGTCTTGGTCAGAGATTTTCTGACACGCTAGCTCACGTTCTTTTGCTGCTGCTACTGTATTGCTTTTTTTTTGAATATATACTCAGTCTGCATGTGCATTCATTAATATATCTAACTCCACTGGGGAGAAGTATGGAGTTCGAGACCTTTCTCCCCTGTTGCTATGGTGAATGACGTTATCTGCGTTCCACTGATGAGGGCTTTTGATCTCCTCGTGCACGTGCTTTACTCAAGGTTAACTTAACTCAGAGTGGACTGAACTAATTGTTACCACCTGTTCTGAAACCGTCAACTCTGAGTTTGACAGCTCAGAGTTAGTCAACCCAGAGTTGTGGTTTCAACTCAGAGTATGTTAACTCTGCTTTCTGAAATACCCCCTATATGGGGAGATGTATGATGCAAAGGACAATGAGCATAGAGGGAAGCAGATATTTACTAAACAATGAAATAATAAAAACAACAGGAAGTAGAACACCGTAGTAACTATACAAAAAGAGTAAAAATATGTGTATGAAACAGAAATCAAAACAGGAAGTAGAACACAGTAGAAACTGTATGAAAGACTAAAAATCTATGGATGAAACAAAATAAAAACAGGAATAGAAATATACAACACACCATTTAGAAGTAGTTCAAAAAAACAAACAGGGAATAGTGTAAGGAGCAAAATGGAGTAGAGAAGTCAGTGCAAAAAAATAAACAGGAAGAATAAATAGGGCGTCTGCTGAGTAAAGTTGAGGTTGATGTAAGTAGTTAAGCAAAAGATGTTGGCAAACAAACAATATAAAGAGGCAATATGAAACTAGTAGAAAATGTGTTGTGATTGCTAGCTACCCTACTCCAATTTTCCTCGATTGCAAATTCAGAATACTATTGAGAACTGCCACTTGTACATACATATACTTTTTCTGCCTTCCTCTATTTGTACTTCTGGTGAGATGCAAACTGCATTTTGTTGTACTGTACTTGTACTGTTCAATGACAGTAAAGTTTAATCTAATCTAATAGCTGTTTAAAAAAGTATTCATGGTTCAAAATAGTGTTTACCTATCGAAAGGTTTGGAGTCTGTATTTTTTGAGGTTGAAGTCTGTAGTATAATTACAAGCATTTCATAAGTGTCAAAGGATTTTATCGAATATTATATTAAGTTTATGCAAAGAGCCAATATTTGCAGTGTTGACCCTTTTTCAAGACCTCTGCAATCCCCCTGGCATGCTGTCAATTAACTTCTGGGCCACATCCTGACTGATGGAAGGCCATTCTTGCATAATCAATGCTTGGAGTTTGTCAGAATATGTGGGTTTTTGTTTGTCCACCTGCCTCTTGAGGATTGACCACAAGTTCTCATTGGGATTAAGGTCTGGAGAGTTTCCTGGCCATGGACCCAACATTTTGATGTTTTGTTTCCAGAGCCACTTAGTTATCACTTTTGCCTTAAGTCAAGGTGCTCCATCATGCTGGAAAAGGCATTGTTCGTCACCAACCTGTTCTTTGATGGTTGGGAGAAGTTGCTGTCGGAGGATGTTGGCCCCATTCTTTATTCTTGGCTGTGTTCTTAGGCAAAATGTTGAATGAGACCACTCCCTTGGCTGAGAAGCAACCCCACACATGAATGGTCTCAGGATGCTTTACTGTTGGCATGACACAAGACTGATGGTAGCGCTCAATTTGTCTTCTCCAGACAAGCTTTTTTCCTGATGCCCAAACAATCGGAAAGGGGATTCATCAGACAAAATGACTGTACCCCAGTCCTCGGCAGTCCAATCCCTGTATGTTTTAGCAGAATATCAGTCTGTCCCTGATGTTTTTCCTGGAGAGAGGTGGCTTCTTTGCTGCCCCTCTTGACACCAGGCCGTCCTCCAAAAGCCTTTGCTCAGGGATGGCAGCAGGCAGGTGTGAGTGCATTTGCACGCACAATGAGACACGCTGCACTGGTGGTACCCCGATCACGCAGCTGAATCAACTTTAGGAGACGGTCCTGGCACTTGCTGGACTTTCTTGGGCGCCCTGAAGCCTTCTTTACAACAATTGAACCTCTCTCCTTGAAGTTCTTGATGATCCGATAAATGCTTGATGTAGGTGCAATCTTACTAGCAGCAATATCCTTGCCTGTAAAGCCCTTTTTGTGCAAAGCAATGATGACGGCACATGTTTCCTTGCAGGTAACCATGGTTAACAGAGGAAGAACAATGATTCCAAGCACCACCCTCCTTTAAAGGCTTCCAGTCTGTTATTCTAACTCAATCAGCATGACAGAGTGATCTCCAGCCTTGTCCTCGTCAACACTCTCACCTGTGTTAACGAGAGAATCACTGACATGTAGGCTGGTCCTTTTGTGGAAAAGAGGGACTTTGCACTTAATTGCAATTGATCTGATCACTCTTCATAACATTCTGGAGTATATGCAAATTGCGCTCATAAAAACTGAGGCAGCAGACTTTGTAAAAATTAATATTTGTTTCATTCTCAAAACTTTTGACCACGACCGTAGTATGTAGAAATATGTATGACAGGATAGAAAACCATGTCAGACTGAAGATGACTAGTTTGTAGATTTATTTTACATTGATGGTAGCTAGTTAGGTATAATCATACCTACTTGCTTTTTCTAGAATAATATTTACATCATAGAGACAAACAGCTAATTTCATAAAATATACAGTGAGGGGAAAAAGGTATTTGATCCCCTGCTGATTTTGTACGTTTGCCCACTGACAAAGAAATGATCAGTCTATAATTTTAATGGTAGGTTTATTTGAACAGTGAGAGACAGAATAACAACAAAAAAGTCCAGAAAAACGCATGTGAAAAATGTTATAAATTGATTTGCATTTTAATGAGAGGGGTCGAATACTTATTTCAATCAAAACGATTTCTGGCTCCCAGGTGTTATACAGGCAAAGAGCTGAGATTAGGGGCACACTCTTAAAGGGAGTGCTCCTAATCTCAGCTTGTTACCTGTATAAAAAACACCTGTCCACAGAAGCAATCAATCATCGCAACACACAAGCCAAATTTATTTAAAATTTAGGATCCGAATAATCAAACGATTTAAATGAATAGAGTTAACTAATTCAAAGAACGAAATAATATAATACAGGCCTAAATGCTCAAGCACACACATTTGTTCTGACTATCTGCTCAGACCACCGTAATTCCCCTTTCATAGCCGCACCGTGTATAAACCGCACCAATGCGCAAATTAGAGCCCTGAAAACACCTTTCATCGTATCCATTTTGATGCATATTTCAGCTTCACAGACAGAGATTGGAGGTCTAATTATCATTAGTCGTTTGTTTAAACTTCACAGAAATAAAGAAATGCATTGAATTACATACTAATTGCTAGTAGGCCTGAATGAGTGCATGTTGTGCATACAGCAGAATGTAATAAAATATGCATAAAATGACCATACAGTGCAAAAAGTTCAATTTCAGTAAGTGCTACCTAATGTCCAAGTTGCCTGTCAATGTCTAGCTGTTCTATGGGACACCCGGTCACACAGTTCACAGGTCCGAAAGCATTTGTTATTATGCTGTTCAGATTGCATTATTTTGGAATGGTTAGGTTTATATACATTAAAAAGTTTTATATTTGAAACACAAAGGTTAAATTGCATTATTTTTCATAACAAACCAATGCATTTTAAATACATTGTGGTTAAGGTAGTGTATGATTTCATTTAATAATTTAAATAGAATTGTTTTAACACCAATTATAGTCAAACTATCGCAAACTGTTTGTTTTGGAAAAAATACAAAACATATTATTTTTAAAGAGCCTATTTGGAACCAAAAGAGCTGGCTTTTTTTGATGAGCTGAGCTGAACGAGCCAGCTCACTGAAAAGAGCCGAAATGCCCATCACTACCCCCTTGCCCTAGCGGTTTTGCTAGTTCATTTCGACGCCCTAATCCACAGATTTTTAGGGGAGGGATGGAGCCTGGAAAGAGACGTGATTGGGCCAACGAGATGTCAGTATAGAAAAAGAACCAATGGGCCGCTGTCTCTGCTTTATGGGCCGGTGTTTTACAGGCCTGTTCAAAAGATAGAGCCTAATAGTTCATTAACGCTAATTATGCTAAGTATGCTATAGGTCAAACTAAGTGGAAATGGCATCATTTTGAAATTAGCAAGTTGAGTCGTGTACTATAGTGCCGCTGGTGTAGAAATCGGGCGGGGGTTCTGTATGGTTGTTACACATAGACTATTTTAACAGTATGCAAGTTTATAGAATTTTTCACCATGGACTTTTTGAGTTAAGCATTTTAGGTGCCAAGAATAATAATAATAATAACAATAATAGCAATAGGGTTTCTCCTACAGAAGAACCCCTAATTAGTTCTCAGTTAATTTTCAGTCCTGGACAAGTGAGAATGACCGTTCTCCCACAAAGTTACTCACAGGCAGTGTCAGAAATATCTGCATGACAACATTTCCAAACAATGATTGCAGGCTATAATCCATAAATATTTTCTGCAGTCCAGCTGGGATTTTATCATCTTGATAAATAATCTGAACTGAATTAGTTGATTGAGTAAACCTGTGGAGGGTAAAACTTTTGGCTCGGGGGCCACATCAGGATTTAGAGATTTTTATCATGGGCCTCATTTTGTTTTGTAATTTGTTAATCATAAAAGATTTACAGGCTAAAAAGGCAATAATTAAAACATTAAACAGCAGGTCCCTTATAATGTTTAAATAATGTAAATTCAGATTCTGATGTATAAGAATCGGCTGGTGAGTTATGTTTTACTTTCCCTCAAATTTGTTTTACTACTGTATGGAATTGCCTTGCAGGCCTTAATTTGCACACCCCTGGCCTAAACTGTCGTCTTTGTAACAAAATGTGGGCCTTCTCAATCACTGAGGCCTTAGATTGGGATTCTACACAGGAAAGCGTAGTAAACAAATTTTCCAGGTTTCTCTTAGCCTCCAGACAGTGTCACAGCGTCAATGGCATCATTTTAATGTCTATTTGAAACACTTGCCTTCCATCAAACATATCATCCTGCTCTCCACTCATCAGCAAATGTTTTGTTTCTTTCTCTGGTTGTCATGTCTGCATGCATGGCTAATCCTGGGTATACTTAAAAAGGTTTAGTCTCAAAGCTGTCCAAAGGGTCTCTTGCCACAAAATCATGTAATGATTCAAGTACCCTAACTGCACTATTAAGGTCTATATCACTTCACTGCAGAATAGTGCTAGTTGCTTGAAACCTTGATTATATTGTGTCCTGAAATGTGGCCTTATTCTGTCTGTCACACAGATGGGTTTCCCGAAGTGAAGAAACTTGGAGAGAAACAACAGGAAGACCACAACGATAAGTCTCACCTCTGTCCCCATTGTGAAAAACATTTCTCCTCTCTAGCACTGTTAAAAATACACATTAAGGTACATACTGGAGAGAGAACTTTTTTCTGTTCTGACTGTGGGAAGTGTTTTATTAGATCATCTGGTCTTACTAGTCATAAGAGAGTGCACACAGGTGAGAAACCTTTCTGCTGTTCTGCCTGTGCAAAGAGTTTCTCTCAATTAGGTAGGTTGGAAGCTCACCAGCGCATACATACTGGAGAGAAGCCTTACTCCTGTTCTGACTGTGCAAAGGCATTCTTTAGATCATATGAACTTGCTAGACATCAGAGAGTGCACACAGGTGAGAAGCCTTACTCCTGTTCTGACTGTGGGAAGTGTTTCTCTCAAATGGATAGCCTTAAATGTCACCAGCGCATACATACTGGGGAGAAGCCTTACTCCTGTTCTGACTGTGGGAAGTGTTTTATGACATCGTCTGAACTTACTAGACATCAGAGAGTGCACACAGGTGAGAAACCTTACTCCTGTTCTGACTGTGGGAAGTTTTTCTCTCAAATGGATAGCCTTAAAGTTCACCAGCGCATACACACTGGAGAGAAGCCTTACTCCTGTTCTGACTGTGGGAATTGTTTCAAAAGGTCATCTGATCTTTCTACTCATATTAGACTGCACACAGGTGAGATTCCTTACTCCTGTTTTGATTGTGGGAAGTGTTTCTCTCAAATGGATAGCCTTAAAGCTCATCAACGCATACACACTGGAGAGAAGCCTTACTCCTGTTCTGTCTGTGGGAAGAGTTTCTCTCAGTTAGGTAGCCTTATAGTTCACCAGCGCGCGCACACTGGAGAGAAGCCGTACTCTTGTTCTGACTGTGGGAAGACTTTTTCTTCTTCATCTGCACTTGCTGTTCATTTAAGGGTGCACACAGGTGAGAAGCCTTACTCCTGTTCTGATTGTGGAATGTGTTTCTCTCGAATAAATAGCCTTAAAGATCACCAGCGCATACATACGGGAGAGAAGCCTTACTCCTGTTCTGACTGTGGGAAGAGTTTCTCTCAATCAGGTAGCCTTAAAGTTCACCAGCGCATACATACGGGAGAAAAGCCGTACTCCTGTTTTGACTGTGGGAAGTGTTTTATGACATCATTTGTACTTACTAGACATCAGAGAGTGCACACAGGTGAGAAGCCTTACTCCTGTTCTGACTGTGGTAAGTGTTTTATGACATCATCTGAACTTACTAGACATCAGAGAGTGCACAGGTGAGAAGCCTTATTCCTGTTCTGACTGTGGGAAGAGTTTCTCTCAATTAGGTCACTTGAAAGTTCACCAGCACATACATTCTGGACAGTAATATTGAACATTTTACACTGTAGATTTATATTGAACATTTGACAGACTTGTCAGAGTGGATTTTCTGGAAATTCCCACAAATGAAAAAGTAGTCTGAATGCCCAGGGTACCACCCCCTTGCCAGGGCACAAAATGTCCATTGTATATGGTCCTTTCAAGATAGAAACACGCCTATACTCAGGTCAAACCAAGATCTATTCAAAGGATTAACAGAAAGCCCTATGATCTGTTGTTTTTCTAATTCCTATTTTAGTTATTCTACTACACAATTTCCTCTAATCCAACATATTTAGTTGCACAAGAGGTTCACATACTGTCAAGCAACACTGTTTATCTCTTTATTCACTGATTAATTTTATCTCTTAAAACAATCAAATGCATAATCAACATAAATACATGGACGGTAGAACATGTTTTTTAAGTAAACAAGGATAAAACTGAGGTTTTGGTTATTGGTGCAAAAGCAATAAAATTAGTCCATTTGCAGTAGTTACACTCAAAATATACAGTTGTGTTCATAAGTTTGCATACCCTGGCATAAATTGAAATTTTTGCATTGATTTTGAAAGTATGACTTATTATGCAAAAAAAAAAAGCTGTCCTATTTAAGGATAGTTATCATATTAAGCCATTTATTATCACAGTTGTTTGGCTCCTTTTTAAATCATAATGATATCAGAAATCACCCAAATGGCCCTGATCAAAGCCTTGAATGTTTGGCCTTGTTACAGACACAAGGTGACACACACTGGTTAAAATGGCAATTAAAGGTTAATTTCCTACACCTGGGGCTTTTTCATTTGCCATTGGTTTCTGTGTATGAATTGTCAATGAGTTTGTCAGTTTGCACGTGGATGCACTGAGCAGGCTAGATAGTGAGCCATGGGGAGCAGAAAAGAACTGTCAAAAGACCTGCGCAACAAGTTAATGGCGCTTCATAAAGATGGAAAATGATAGAAAATGATTTGCAAGGCTTTGGAAATCATTTTCTATCAAATTTATTTATAAAGCATTTTTACACCAGCAGTTTTCACAAAGTGCTTTTACAAAACACCCAGCCTGAAAAGCCAGTCAGTACTCTTCAATCACTTATTAAGAAGTGGAATATTAGGGAATCTCTTTAAACCAAGTTAAGATCATGTAAATCAAGAAAGATTTCTGCCAAAACTGCCAGAAGAATTGTTTGGGATACAAAGAATAACCCACAGGTAACCTCCGCTGCTCTGGAAAAAGACGGTGTGGTTGTTTCAAGGAAAGCTGCATAGTCGAGTTGCCAGAAAGAAGCCTTTACTGCGCTAGTGCCACAAAAAAGCCCGGTTACAATATGTAACCTGGTTTACTGTAATTTGAGTGACGAGACCAAAATAGAGCTATGTTTGGAGAGGAGTCAACAAGGCCTATTGTGAACAAAATACCATCCCCACTGTGAAGCATGGTGGTGGCTCACTGATGTTTTGGGAGTGTGTGTGCTCTAAAGGCACACCGGATCTTGTGAAAATTGAGCGCAAGATGAATGCAGCATGTTCTCAGAAAATACTGGCAGACAATTTGCATTCTTTTGCATGGGACGCTCTTGGACTTTCCAGCACGACAGTGACCCAAAGCACAAGGCCAAGTTGACCCTCCAGTGGTTACAGCAGGAAAAGGGGAAGGTTCTGGTGTGGCCATCAGTCTGCACGCTGTCATTGATGCTAAAGGGGGCAATACAAAGTATTAAGAACTAAGGGTATGCAGACTTGAACAGGGGTCAGTAAAAAAAAAATTGTTGCCATGTTTTGTTTTATGATTGTGCTACTCTGTTAAAACCTACAGTTGAATATGAATCCCATAAGAAATTAGAGATGTTTTGCCTAAACTTACTCATGTTTTCTTTAAAAATGGTACATATATTACCAATTCTCCAATGGTATGCAAACGTTTGAGCACATTTATACGTAACAATCTAAAAATAAAGGTGTGATATTAGAATCTGACCTAGATATTTAGTCCCATTTCCGAAATGACAAAATCTGCCTTTTATCAATTAAGAAACAACTCAAAGTTGAGTGTTTCTCTGCAAGCCATGTCTGTCAAACCATTTTATTTAAAATGTAATTTATTTCTTTACAGACGTATTACATTATTCCATATGGACTGTTATTATTGTTAGTAAATGCATGTATAATGATAGAAAACAGCATTGTACACGTTCTATTATGAGTAATGAGATACTGAGAAAGTGTGTGCATATTGTTTTGCTGAGTTGAAGTTATACAAGGTTCAGTTGTTAGATAAACAAGGAAAGACCGGATAGATGGGCCTTTCCAAGGACAGACTGGACACACTGGATTTATATGAAGGAGATAAACGAAGTAGGCAACTGTGTGCATGAGTGGAAAGTTATTAGAACAGAGCCTGGAGGAGTAGTAAGCTAGGTCGATGACTGAACAGGAGTGTGTTAATGGAGAAATACAGACTGTGTTGAAGTTAGGTAGACTTCACTTTTGCCAGTTGATCAGAGACAGAAGCCCAGCTGCCTAGGAGCGAGGAAGCACCCAAGGTCATGGTGTTATGTCATCCTGGTAGAAACTTAGAATGAGTTGGAGGCATGAAAGGGAGGAACAGTAGGAGGGGTTGGGTTGTTTTGTATCACTTTATATTGGATGTGTTTCTTACTTTTCTTTGCAATCCTATATTTGCATACATTTTGTATGTCGGTGTGAACTATTGCCTACAAGCTTGTATTAAAAAAGAAACTTCTGTGTTCTGTGTTGTTATTGTGTGTTGCTGTGTTCTGACCCAACCCTTTATTCCTAGGCCATGAAGTTGGCCAGTCACTATATCATGACCTTTTACAGTTTAATCACTTTGATATTCCTTTAATGTAAAAACTGCTAAAATAATGTTTGATATGCAGTTACCAGTATATACAGCACAGTTATCTAAGACCTGGTAGGGGTAGAAGAATATGTGGCACAGTTTACCCCATTCGTTGTCTAGATGGCATTTCATTATCAGATTGATCAATAATCTTTGTTTGCTGTGTTACAGCTTTGATAGAAGAATGTTTTGTTTATTTCTGTTATTTTCAATGTATTGTATTTTCTTTTGTTTTATGTAGATTACTTAAGATTATTGATGAATGCTTTGTTACAAGTTTAGATACACATCACGTTCCCAGGAAGTCACAATGTGTTCAAAGCTTGCAACTGTACTCTGCTAATAGGTTCCAGAGGTGTCATAATAATAAGATGGCAGGATTCGGTTTTAATGTTCAGATTCACCTAAAATCATGCATGTATTGTATATTTACAGAGGATATAACAATGGAGATGAACAAAATTGTTCTGTTTAATTATGGGGATAGTTGATAGCAAATTGTGGAAAATTAGAAGTATTACGGTAAAAAATGAAACAGTGATAGATAAAAAAACAGTTTTTAGACAGATTGTAACAGAGTTAAAAAGGAAAATAATAGGTAGTACACTTAAAAAGAGAATGCCATGTCACCACAAAATATGAAGTATCAGATCGTGTCAAGAGTATTTTATTATTTGAGTGGGTATGTTTGACTAGAGTATGGATGAATAAGTGTTTGAGTGAGAGTGTATACATGCCTTTGCATTATAGTCATAGTATATTTATTAATGTGTATAAATATTTATGAAGTAAAACTTGTTGTTTTGGATTGTTTTTTTTCTAGGGATAATTGTTTGAAAATGTAAGTTTTAGTGTTGTTCTATTTCATGTATGAATTGTATTTGAGCAAATCTTTCAAAATTTATTTAAAAAAAAAAAGGGGTGATGACCGTTGTCTTGGATACAATGACTGGAGTCTGGACTGTAATGACAGTTACTCTGCTCTCACAACTATAAGAAAACAGAAATACCTGAAAAACACTACTATATTGCAATAACTTTTTCAAAACTTCAATTTTTTAATACGTCAATTTTTTTTGTTATATAATAGCATTTTTCAATGAAATATGTATAAAATCTAGGTGGGATTTTTTATGAAATCAAAGGTTTTTAAAGCCTTGAATAGAATATTTTGAACTTGGAATGAAGTTTGTGATTCAAGAAGTTTGGCATGTCTGTAAACACTCTCACCAACGTCTACAGGTGCACCATTGAGAGCATCCTCTCAGGCTGCATAACTGCCTGGTAAGGCAGCCGCTCAGATCGCATGTCTCCCCAGATGGTGGTGAAGTCTGCGGTGCGCGTCATCGGCTGCCATATCCCCTCCATGCAAGGCATCTACCATACACGATGCCTTAAGAAAGCACGGAACATCAAAGACTACAGCCACCCAGGCTATATGGTCTATTCACACCACCGCTGCTGTCTAGTAGACACTACCGGAGCATCGGGGAACACATTTCCAGACTCACAGTATTTTCCCTCAGGCCACACGGCTTCTCAACAAACAACACTGATCTATAATCATACTGATCACACACGAACATTCCAAATGCTCTGATGTCTTTCTGTGTATATTTAATGTACATTAGAATATTCTTTTGTATGTAGCATAGGTCCCTTTTTAGACAGATAACATTACCCATCAAAAAACGTGCAGGTCCCAATAGGTACCGGTTAAGAGTCGCCAAGTCCCGGGTCTGGTTTCAGAGGTCCCGGATATTAAATTAAGTACTGATTATGGCCTGCTGTGCATCCTGGACTTGTGGACATCGTCCAACTCGTGACAGTTTTTTATTGCATCTTTTTTGTATTTGTGGTTCTATCTCATCTCAAGAACTCCACAGCAGTAATGGTAGAATAGCTGATTCAGACACGTGTCCTCTGATGTACATCTCCTTAAGCCGTTTGGTTTGGTATCACAGTTCTGCTCTACCATGACATTTTTCTGAGATCCACTCCGGGTCCCTTAGACAATTTGCAGCACCCTTAGCTTGACCCCCGGGATATTTCGGTACACGCTGACCAAGGGCACAGCTGTGATACAAGTTAGTTGCTTCACTGCGCCCCTTAACAACTCTTTTTAACCCTCATCCTACCAACATATTTAACATACAATGACTACCAACTGGGGTCCCTGGGGACCCCAAGAATAAACTACTGTAATAAACAACCATCATCGCAAAATGTTAACTTTTCTTCTTAAAACTTTATCAGTTATGTAATTATCTGAAAAAAGATAACTATTATTATTTTATGAAAGTTACAGATCTTTTGCAGATAGTTTAATATGAAAATATATAAGTTTCTTTAATAAAAAGTGAAGTTAACATGATTAAGTACAATCCACATTAGTACTTAAAAACTTCTTTGATTCAAGTTAGTTGCTTCATTGCACCCCTTACATAACACTCTAACAATGCTTTGTGTCTAAATATTTTCAACTATTCTGCTGTGACTGGCAGATTGCTTTATAAAATAAGTAACTTGAGTTAGTGCATGTATTTGCACTTTGTAACGTGTTGAGAATTAAAACGTTTAATGTACTAGTCAGTTGGGAAATGCTTGCTTGGAGTTGATTGACAGGATTGTTTCTACTAAAGACTCATCTCTTCAGCATGGTCTATGATTAAGTGCAGTCTGGCCCAGGGGTGTGAAGGTGAACAGAAAGACTTGATACTGTCCACACTTGCTGTCTTGCCAGGTGGGTTCTCATCGCCACTGGGATGCCCTCTCTCCAAGGCCATTCGGAGGCGAAGTCACTGGCTTGTTGTTGTCTCTCCGTTCCCCCCATTGTGCAATTAGAGCAAACTCTGCTGGCAATACTCGACCCTCATTTCAGGATGGTTGCGGTTGGTTGGTTTCCTTTTGGTTGATGCTTGGCAATGTAGGTGGATTGACTTCCTGCCTGTTTGGCCCTGTCCGGGGCCTCCCCCAGATAGGGCCACAGTGTCACTGGTCCCCCCTGTCTCAGTCCCAAGGTTTTACGCTGCTATATTAATGTTCTGGGGGAGTAGGGTCAGTTCTCCTTTTCCACTGTAAAACCTTATAAACCTAAAGAATGCAGTCTCCCGCTCCATTCAAACTTAGGAGGACATGAGGTCTTGGCCCACACCTCCCGAGTACCAGGCTCTAAAGACTCGTTGCTGCCACTGCCCAAAGTTTTCCTGGCTGTGTTGCAGATCAAGACGATACCTAATGAGTCCAGCTGCCAGTCTGATGTCAATCATCTCTATGAATATGACTGTGCTCTGCTCCATGTCTAACCCATATACAAGGATGCCAGGATAAGCGATTCAGTCATCATCCCTGTGTGGTCATCTGGACATTTCCAGTTGTGTTTAAGTAGCAAGAGAACCTTGTGACGATTACACACGGAAATATATCAACATAGATATTTCTTAATTTGAATTATTGTTTAATCTGGGCTATTGGGATTTTGGGAACATTCAATACATTTCGGTTTCTGTTTTACCCAAAATCCAGCTTATTGGATTTCTGAGGGGTATACTACAATGGGTGTTCAACCTACTCTGATTTAACTCGGGGTTATCAAGGAAAGTCAGGGTTGACAAACTCTGATTGCCTAAAGTGGTGTTAAACCGTACTACAACTGTGATTTCGTTGTTAGTTAGTTGACTCTGTGTTAACTTACTGGAGTTTGTGCGCGTTTGCCTAAAAGGAGTGCATTCGGCAACGCAAGCTGAGTTTTTGCACAATGGGTTGTGCTCCGTCTTCTTTCCTGGAAGTATGCACATTTATATAGAAAGGATATTAGGAGTTTAAAGAAAGGTTAACGCCTAAATCTAACACCGTGGTGGCCAACAAAGCCAGGGACGCTTGTTGGCAGCGTATTGCCGGCAGTAAATTCGTGAGAGCAGTGTTCTTGTCATATGTTCTCTATTTTGGCTTACCGACTTTTCTTTTATTTGTAATATGATTGACGTGTAAGGACAAGTAAAATAGTCTAAACGTGAAAACAATTAAGATAATTCAGTTATTGCCTACACATGGACTACATCCATGGAACACCTAGGTTGTAGGGCTACCTGTATGAATTTAATGATCAAATACCTGAACTTGAATGCTGTGAAATGACTTCCTATTCACATAACCCCCCTCATGTTCTCACAGGGGAAAAAATGTATTCTGTATATTGCCTAGGCCCGGTATATACATATTAAAAATAGATCAAGTATTTTTTGCTAATTACTTGCGATCACATAAAAAGCATACTTGGTCTTAAGAACGCTTAAATGGCCAGGGAACACAACAAATGCATCAAACAGTTTAGTGAGAACAAGTACCACCTTGCGAACTGCACGCTATAGCCTGCAGTATTCTTGCTCAGATGTTCAGCATCACCGATGGAATACATGACGTCCACTGTCAAAATATCGCAAAGCACAACACTGTTCACTAAGATCACCCATCTACTCAATTCTTTGAATGTGATATTCGAATAGCTTTCCAGAGGCTGAAAACACGACAACCATTGTAGCTACTTTTAAAGGTAGCTAGCTACGCGACTAGGTAAGCTACTTATTATTTCTGCCATGATGTGGTACATGGATTGCGATTATTACCTAAAACCTACCGTGGAGCAACGTACCGAATCGTTCCAGCTTGCAGTGCAGCTGCAACTCTGCTTCAATCGAATCCTGGTTGCAGCGTATTGACAGTGCGTGAGGCGCCAGCAGAGGGTGGTGCAAAATTTACACGGCCCGGGGTTTAACAGGTGGATGTCAAACACGGTTGCCTTGTCTCGCACCACACGAGGTTTAAGCCACCTCTAGTCAATTAGGGTACGTTATAACTAGCTAAAGATGCGTGATGCACCTGTCACTCAATGCAAGCAGGCAAGATCCTTTTATTTTGTAGCTTCATGCCATGTTGTCATTATTTAGAAATGTAAACAAAATAATAATTGGTCATGGCCATCTTCTATGCAGTGGGGTAAAAAATAATATTTGGCTGTGTTCACCATTTTGTGAAGTTGCTAAGGATGAGCTAAATTACCTAAACAGAGTTCATAACTAACCAGTGACCTTAATTGATAATTTACAATCTTCCTTTTTATTTTATTGATCACTGGTTAGTTTTGAACTCCCTTTACCTGGTTACTTAGATCTTAATTGTGTTCACCATCCCTAAAGTGGTGAACACAGCCAAACCCAGTTGAGGACAGTAACTTTGTACTTTGTACACCTCTACTTGTACTATATACTATGTTATTGTGATCTTTCATTTCAGTTGCCAAGATGCGTTGTTGACCTGGGAGATGCTGTTGCCTGGATAAAATCTGGGAGATGCTGTTGTACCTGGCCTCTTCTGAGACCAGGTACAAGTCCTCACCCCTGAATGATGAGGAAATACAGGGTGCTGTGCAGAGGCTCAGAGAGGCCTCAACTCTAGGGGAAGAACAAGAAGCTCTTTCCCCATTCATGTTTTGGTTTAATCATTTTGAAGACACTGAAACATTCATGGACGAAATGTGCAAAAGAGAACGTAGTGTTAATTTTGAGCTTCTCTGTTAATTGTTTTTGTTGATAAAGATACATATTAGCTGTCTTTAAACCATTAGCTAATGCTGGTTTCCACACAACAAAAATTACAAGATCCAGAAAACACAATATAGTTTGATGAGACAAAGAGACAAGAAACATCATTTTTTTTTAGCAAGAGTAAACTGGACAGTGTTTTGGAAGGGTTCACCTTGCCATACAACATGATAGGATGAAACCAAAGCTTACAGAATCTGGGCAAAGCTCAATACACAGTGCATAAAGAAACTGTTTAGTTTTGTCAATGTTGGAATGTAATGTTTTGAATATTTCATGGGGTGATTAAATGTTTGTCTAACTGGCATATCATTTAATTTTGTATTTTTTAGGTTATGCCTTTAACTTTAAGATTTTGGGCTATATTAATTGACTTTCAATAATTTCTGCTGTGCTCTTTTGGACCTGTTCTATTTGTAATTTATTCTATTGAATCAACTTTAAGGATAAGGGTTAAATTATACTTCAGATTATCAATTCCAAGACATGTAACACATATATTCCTCCCAACAATGTTTTAAGTCAGTAACCATGTCATTACTCAATAATTAAAAATGTGCTTGTTCCAGGCACCCCTGGAAAAAATAATATTTCTTTAAACAGATGTTGACCTAAACCTCTACATGATGCAAATTGAAACTTGCCACCTTTCTGCAACAGGCTATAGAAAATTCCACACTTCCAGTTACCAATTTCAACTTTCTAAAAACATTGGTGTTAAATTGAACAGTGCAAGTCAAAAGAAGGAGAAACCATTACAATGATTTGTATGAAAACTGGTCAGATCTACACAGCAGAACCCACAGGTCTCGGCAAAGGACCTTCAGAACAGTTTAGCTGACATTGAAGTTGTTGCTCACAGGTCCACCGCACAATTTACTTTACACAGCATGTTCACATTTGTGTAATATGTAGAATCTATGAAAAATGTATGGTAATCCTGTATAAACTTGTGCTAAAGGGAGGCCTGTTTCACTCTGTAACATGTAGAGCTCAGATCAACTTTATTGCAACTGCAATAAGCAGCATTCTCAACTATCAACCTCTTAATGATGGCCCTCTACTGTATCACATGCAAGCAAGCAATTGCTACTCAAAGAAAAACTGACCATGGCAGGCATAGTGAGTATAACTATGCATGTGCATGTATGCATGTGTCTGTATTATGACTGCACTCAGCAGCTTTCTAAACCACCAGTGTCTCATTCTTGACTGTAACCAAAACATTTAAAACTGTTTTTAGAGGCACTTCAATCTTCAAATTAATATATTTCAGTTGTATGTTATCAAACAATTTTTATCCTGAAACAAAATACAATTAAATGGTATTGGAAAATACCATTTATTGGAAAATACCATTTAATTTTGCATAATTGGTTCAAGCATAATCAGACTAGAGTACTTTTTCAACATGTAGTCAAAGCAAATACACTTTTATTTTCTATATCAATGCTTGAACTGCTTGAACCTATTGTTATATCTTTTACTTTAGTTAAAGATATAACTTTAGTTAACTCTTCTTCCATTAGTACACTCAGCGTACTAACTTTGGTCAATGACAGTTGTTTTAAATGTGCTTTATAAATAAAGTTGACATTGACAACGTAATAACGTCACACCCATACATGACACCTAGCGTCGAAACGTGTGACAAACCAGGATGTACCCAAACTGACCAATGGCGAACATCAGTGGCCGTAACTTAATATTAAGTGGGCGTAACTTAATATACAGAAACCCCCATATTAAGTAACGTCCCTGACTTGCGGTCTGCAGATATACCTTATTGGGAATTTTCACAACTCTGATTTCCACTCCAGTCCAGTTGGTGGCGGTATTGCAAATTAAAAGTTTGTTACAAATCGGAATTTAAAATCCACAGAAGTAGAAGACCATTTGCACTAAACTGGTACGTCAGATAGGGTGGATTTCTTTGGTGAGGTGATGAGGATGTTGCTGGGCTTGGGGAGGGAGGTAGTTCTAAAGGTGTTGTTTTCTTAGGACTACAGGTCTTAGAGGATCTCAAGTAGGGAGGCTGTGACTTTCCTCACACTCCAGCACAGTAGGTGGTGGTATATGCACCTTCAGTTGGATGCGATTTGCCAAACAAAATCGAAAGAAGAAAAATGTGCACGAGTACATATAGGAGCGGTTGGTTTAATAGTTTTCAATACATCAGGAACTTTTCATGAATTACGAACATAGATCCATTTCGCTAAAATGGTAAGTGGTTAAAGAACAGTATTTTTCTTTGTTACTCTGCGTCGTAATCCTTCCCTGCTGTGCACCACTCTCTTGCTAAAATATTGTTTATAAGACCAACTAATTTTACAAATTTGATTAATGTTATGGTGCTGTTCTATGGAGTTAGATATCTGCTAAAAACTTAAGCGTACATATTGTTAGGATCGTAGGAAAATACATTCGTAAATTGGTATGATCGTAAAAAAAGTGCATACGTAAAACATGAACCGTATGCGTGAAATGAGATCTGTGAACGTACAAACACCCTTTTACGACATTACATTCTTACTTTACGTCTCAATTTATTTGCTTACAAATTGTTTTTCTATGTACAGACTTTTGTCAATAATCTGGCATCTGCAAAGATATGACCCGAACGTAGCTCTTCCTAACTAATCGTAGCAACAATAAGTAATTGAACCGCTAGCCCAGTACTCTACCAAAATGTTGTCAATCCTGATTTAATGTTCAAAATTAAAGTCCATAGCAGTTTTTTTAAGGACTGCATAAGGACATTACACCAGTAGTCTATCATGGGTTTATGCATTAGGTAAAAATACTTGTATGAGAATGACAAGGACACAGTATACCCTTGCATAGAATCTCCTTTTGAGCTGCAAAATGTAATGAAGTGATTTAAGTCTAGATATTCCTTTAAATATTACAGTCTGGCATGTGCTATTTAATAGCTGTGTTCTGTATATAGTATTTATGATGGCTGTATGTGGCCTGGAACTTCTGTAGTGATTGCATAACATCTTGTTTTAGTTTTTCAGTATTTTAACAAGTTCTCATTTTACAGCAACAACCTATAGGGATGATAACAAATTCCCATAAAGCAAGGCTGTTTGAGTATTTGTATCTGTATCTGTAATGAAGTGTTTGCCACAGACATTAATGTGTTGACTGGACGGGTCCCATAGTTGACGATTTTCACCCTCTCTGCGGATGGCCTGAAGCAATAGATCTCTTCTTTTGCTGTCCTTCGCTTTTTGGGGAAGTACAAAAAAAGCATAAACTAGGGGTTTTTCCTCTAGTTCGACGTGCAAAACACAACGCAGCAGCTTTAATGCATGGTACCAGTAATATTTCCAATTTTGTGTAGTTGACTTCTACACTTTTACAGCACTAGCTTTCCCCCAAAAAGGGGCGTGGTTGTTCGGACGAGAGAAAAGTAACTTATAGCTGCTCTCATGTATATGCAGCTGTGCTCATAAGTTTGCATACCCTGCAGAAATAGACATTTTGGCATTGATTTTGAAAATATGCAAAGAAACATTTATTTTATTAAACGATAGTGATCATATGAAGCCATTTATTATCACATAGTTCTTTGGCTCACACATGGACTCTGAGATTTTTTTAATTCGTAATGATAACAGAAATCACCCAAATGGCCCTGATCAAAAGTGAGCTATAAAGTCATGGAGAATCTTGTGAAAATTGATGGCAAGATGAATGCAGCATGTTATCAGAAAACATGGGCAGTTCATTTGCATTCTTCTGCACAAAAGCTGCGCACGGGATACTCTTGGACTTTCCAGCACAACAATGACCCTAGCACAAGGCCAAGTTTACCCTCCAGTGGTTAGAAAAAGGTAAAGGTTCTGGAGAGGCCATCACAGTTTCCTGACCTTAATATCATCGAGGGAGATCTCAAATGTGCGGTTCATGCTAGACGACCAAAGACTTTGCATGACCTGGAGGCATTTTGCCAGGACAAATGGGCAGCTATACCACCTGCAAGAATTCGAGGCATCATAGACAACTATTACAGAAGACCGCACCCTATCATTGATGCTAAAGGAGGCAAAAAACAGTGTTAAGAACTAAAGGTATGCAGACTTTTTAACAGGGGTCATTACACTTTTTTTCTTTGACTTATTTTGTTTCATGATTGTGCTATTCTGATATAACCTACAGTTGAATATGAATCCCATAAGAAATAAAATAAATGTTTTGCCTGTTTACTCATGTTTTCTTTACAAATGGTACAAACAGCTCCGGAAAGAATTGAGACCACTGCACCTTTTTCTTTCCTTTCCAAAAAAGTTGAAAAGGAAAGTTTTGAGTGAAGAACAGAAGCGTTCAATTTGCAGTGGTCTCTTAATTTTAACACTTCTGTTCCTCACTCAAAACCTTCCTTTTCGACTTATTTGGTAAGGAAAGTGAAAGGTGCAGTGAACTGGTATATTATCAATTGTCCAAGAGCATGCAAACTTGAGCACAACTGTACTTCCAAGAGCTGGCAGCATAAGGACGCCCAATGAAAATCCTCTTTTTTCCAACCCGATTAAAGAAATATTTGCGCAGATGATGGTCAATTTGAGAGAATTTTCATAACATGTCGTAATGTATTCTGTTGGTGTATTACAAATGGAGACCCTTATGTGGGTGGGTACATGTGCTAGCCCATGGGATATTGAAATGCTTAGAAAGAAAAAAGGAAGAAGCATAGCAAGGACATTACTGCGTGGCCTTTTCGGTCACTTCCATATTAGTGATGTGGAGATTGCGAACGATTCGTTCTTTTTGAACGAACGGTTTCAGTGACACGGGACTCATGAGTCCTTTTTTTCTTGTGACTCGTCCAATTGTATTGTTCATTCGAACGTTTGGTAGCGGATTTCTACATGATTACATGCTTCATACCGGGTCCTCCAGCTTAGTTTTCCGATCAACGTCTGTGTACATTTGCAGAGAAAAATAGATCAAGCAATGAACGTTATAAAGATATGTTAATAACTGATAATTGAACGCCGACTATAATAATTAATAGTTAGTTGGTTACTGATGTCATGTTTAACAGATGAGAACAAGCACAGAGCCTTTGCCTGGGTAAAAAAGACTTGCCAACATCCTTGTTCATTTTTTTAGTTTTATTGAATTATTGTTTTGTTCATTTGAACGGTTGGCAGCGGAGTTCTACCCAACATCACTGAATATGCAGTCCTCCAGCACAGTAATCTGGTAGTTTTATGTTCACAAAAAAATAGATTTTGCCGGCAGCATTGTAAAGACGCTTGTAATGATTATTAGACGAATGGTACAAAAAATGTGTGTAGAAGTTCATTTATTTTCATGATAAACAAATGAAATTGTACACTGAGCGTTTGCTTAGTTCTACGTTCGCAAAGAAAAATGGATCAAGACAGTACAGAAGCATTATAATTACATGTTTGTAAAAGATAGTTGGATGCATGTGATAGAATATGGGCATGAGAAACTTAACACAACACATTAAGTGCTGACTGACTCTGAACAAAGTAAAATAGATGGGATGTGGTGCTGGGCCCGTTATTGATGAGCCCCACACACGCTACCCACACACCCTGTCCATACCTCCTGATAGTTGTCCATGTGACTGTCATAGACTCTATGAATAGACCCATGGGCCGTAGGTTGGAACAAACCATTATGAGAAAGCCTGTCATTACCTGATGATACACATGTATTTTAGTTGTCTTGTTAAGAACACAACACAGAGGAGTGGTACTTCGTTATCTTGTGCAATATGAGGTTCCTTGTCACAAACAGTTGGTATCCATTATTGAGGGGCCCCACACAACCTGATAAGCGTGTGTGGAGCCAAGAACTCAAGAGGGGACACTACCAGGCCATATAAGGTTAGGATATAAAATACTCTTATGTGATTGGAAGACAAAAAGATACTGGAGGGGATGGGCTGGAGGATAATGGACTGTGTAATGATTGGCTATGACCACTGACCGCCTCATATGTGTCCTGGCATAAAAGACTGTTTTAATTTTATAATTCTTGGAGAACATGTAAGAACTATGGAAGATCAACATCTTGGACTCATGCTAAATAAAGATTCCCCCCTGACTACCGGTTGCATTAATTTTGTTCATGGATCAAAAGTGGGCAGAATCTAACACATGGTTGGCTTTCAATAATTAATGTAGTAGTTGATTGTAATGATAAACACAGATGAAATCATATGCTACTGTCCTTGCAAACACTGTTAGTTTTATGTTCGCAAAGATAGATCTGAATTGGCAACATAGACATATTTGTACCTGATAATTGGATGCATGGTACAAAAATTAATGTGTCGAAGTTTATTATTGATTGTTTATTATTGATTCTCACCCAAGATTTGATGGTACATGGCCCCATCCATTGTCACTTTGATGCAGTGAAGTTGTCCTGTCCCCTTAGAAGAGAAACACCCCCAAAGCATAATGTTTCCACCTCCATGTTTGACAGTGGGGATTGTGTTCTTGGGGTCCTAGCATGACATGGCGAGTTGAGTTGATGCCAAAGAGCTCGATTTTGGTCTCATCTGACCACAACACTTTCACCCAGTTCTCCTCTGAATCATTCAGATGTTCATTGG
>JACXGI010010728.1:0-26869 GCA_016801175.1 Esox masquinongy
CTAGAGAGGAGCCAGTTCTCTGGCTATGCCGGTTGAATATTATAAGAGTACATTCAATTTTTTCGGACTCAATTATTTTTGCATGTTCAGATGACCAGTGGGTCAATAAATGTAAGTTGCTGTGTCCAGAGTCTTTAGGAGGAATCCAGGTCTAGTGCACAACCAGATGGACAAGGGCAGGGAAATCAGGAAATATCAGAGGGAAGTTAGATCCGCAACACAGTCAGGTAGACTTTGGACAAGCATGAGCTGAAGTTGCTAGACCGAGCATTCCTAAGGCATCGTCCAAGGACAGGTACTCCAAAGATTTAACAGGACACCACTGAAATTTATAGGGAGCATTCCTCTGATCCAAAAGAATACCTCAGCGTAGAAGGCAGACTGATCCTATTCCCCAGGGACAAAAACTGGTGTAAACACTGTAACCCACAGTGAGTGTTTAAATGGAACACAGTACCCTGCAAAAGGTGTTCAACTAGAGTGTGTTATAGTAGTGATAAGTGTTCCCAATTTAAGTTGAGGTTCTTTTCTTAGTATCACGTGTACTCCTTTTTACCGTAGTAACACATGTTCAGTTGTAGCTTGTTATCCTAGCTTAGCCATTAACGGTGCTGTGGAAGTAGGGGTGTGGCAGTGAGTGGAGGAACCACCCTCCTTCACCACCAGGTCATTCACATGTCCTATCTTTTTTGCAAGTCATAGTCATAACAAGATAATTAAGTGTTGCACAAACCAATTTGCCTATCACCATTTTACTTGACCCTTTATTGCTTTCTTTGCAAAAAGGAGCTTGTATAAATAAGATAGATGTGTTCCAGAATCATCAAGACCAGCTCTCCTTTCTGTCTATGCTGTGAATTTCTCTTCTTCCCACGTTGACAGATAGCAAATTTATTGCTCTGTATTAATTATGTGGCTTTTGGTATTCTTAGCCTTGTTTGTAATATGGGCTTGTGGGACATACTGGTATTTGTTTGGCAAGACAAGCCCTTTCTCTCTGGAGTCAGTGAGGTCTCCGGGGCCCCTGGAGGTTGACAAGAAGAAGAGAGACAAAGTGCTAAAACAAGGTAAGCTAAAGCTCAGAGTTGGCCATGTTTGTATCTGTGACTACTCTGTATCCCACGAAACGTAGGTCTGGGAAAAGTACACATCATATCTTTATCATAGATTCTTTTTATTGACCAACCTTGAGAAACTTTGATTTGACCCATATTCAATGTTTAAGGTGACTAGGGTGCATCTGTTATAATGCAGAAATACAAATGTAACTCTGTTGTTAAGTAAAATATTTAAATAATCGGATGTGCTTGTCTAACCACAATTACCTGTAAAAAAGGCAAGTTAATCTTTAAATCAAACTACTGCTTCTGTTGGCTTTTTATAAACAAGTTTATAAAATGTTCCCAAATTTTCCCATAGACATTTTGACAACCTTGCTGGTTATTGTGTATTCTGACACTACATGACAAAACGTTTTTAATATTGAAATGTGGAAAAAAGGTAAGGTTAACCAGTTCAGTGTTCGGAAGCGTCATAACCTGTAATGTTGTCAAATACGTATGGAGATAATAATTGCATTTCTACCTTCTGAACCTGAATCTCAGAAAATGTGAGCCCTGAATGTACCATCATTTTGAGATGAGGATTGACAGAGACAGATCAACTGATAAAAGTTGTGATTGACCCATTCAATGTCCTAGTACTTAAAAAATATTTTGTAGAAGATTATTTCAACTTGACACTTTTAGAAATTGATGTTGTTTTCTGTCCAGGTTTCAGCGTCCACAAAGTGCCCCAGAACCTGGATGCAATAGTCATTGGTAGTGGCATTGGGGGTCTGACCGTGGCTGCCACGATGGCCAAAGTTGGCAAGAAGGTCTTGGTCCTGGAGCAGCATGACCAGTCAGGAGGCTGCTGTCACACCTATGTAGAGAAGGGATTTGAATTTGATGTTGGTAAGACTGACTTTGGGGATTCATACGCACAGGTATTCAATTTGTGAGTTGGTGACCTGATCTAACCTCTCATTGTTATTTCTCCCCATTGTCCCTTCCAGGTCTCCACTACATTGGCCAGCTCCATGAAAACAGTCTGCTGCGTATCGCCTTTGATCAGATCACCGAGGGCCAGCTGGAGTTCGTGAAGCTGAACCAGCACTTTGACAACCTCCACATCGGCGAGGGACGTGAGAAGCGATTGTACACCGTCTTGTCCGGCAAGACAGAGATGGAGGCTCACCTGAAGAAGCAGTTCCCAGACGACAGCCCTGCCATCGAAACCTTTTTCAAAATCATGAAGGTAGTCTCCTTTCATTAAGTTGGTAATGAGAACACAAGACAAGACGTTTGGATCTGTTGGAGTATAGACGGAGTGTTCTGGTTTGGACCCCCCTCAGACCTTGCTACATTTCCAGTTTGAACGTCAAATGTTGTTTTTTATTCTGCCAGGTGTCAGCCAAGCACACCTCCTACCTGGCCATTCTGAAGCTGATCCCCCTGTGGCTGGCTCTGTTCTTGCTGAAGTCCGGCATCGCCAACCTCTTCTCCTCCATCTTTGCCCTGTCTGGTACTCGAGCTACGGACCTGGTTAACACCTTAACAACCAACAAAGACCTTCACATAATCTTTGGCTACCTATTCTATGGTAGGTAGTCTTAGGACTCTGTGAAAACTAAATGATAAATGTTAGAGCATGTAATCTAGATTTGTTTTGGAATATTTAAAATATAATCCATATTCTATAAATACATATTTTTTCACTACCAAAAATGACGGCACATTGCTTGCATTGGTGGTTGCTTCATGTAGTGTGTTTGCAGTTGTTTTTGTAGGCTCTTGTCATGGAATCAATCCAATTTCTATATTTGTGTGTTAAAATGTTGTTTTCTTGACATTGTTTATATTTCAACGGGTGCCCAGCACCCCTGCCCATCCATCCCCAACCAACCATATAAACACCCAGCACTGAAACATGCCTGCCGTTTTTACTAGCTCTAATAGTTTCCCTGTTAATATTTCCCAGGTGTGCCTCCAAACGACTCCAGTATTATAATCAATGCCCTGCTGCTACACCACTATAAGAGAGGAGCGTACTACCCTAAAGGAGGAGCCAGTGAGATCCCCTACCATATAATCCCTGTCATCCGGAAGTCTGGAGGCAACGTCCTGGTCAGAGCACCTGTCAGTCAAATATTAGTCAACAATGCCGGGGCTGCATATGGTAAGAACCAAGATACAGTCCGTTTCCGTTTCAAGATCGACAAACTGAATTGTTTTAATATGAAAACGGCGTGATAAAAGCCTTACGACAATTGATGTGTAGTCAGCATAGTCTCTGTGCTGGGACAGCCTCCTATCGATTATTTCCTAACATAATTATTAACATCCAGACTCTAATAAGATGGCTTTATTTCCAAATCAGCAATGTAGTTCCATGGTGAGATTGTGTTAAGAGGTGCTGCTATGTCTTTCTGAGTGATGTCCTGTTTTGTTTCCAGGCGTGAAGGTCAGGAAGGGACAGGAGGAGGTAGAAATACATGCTCCAGTGGTCATCTCTGACTGTGGTGTGTTCACCACCTTCCAGAGGCTACTGCCCCCTGAGATCCGGACTAAGCCAGGTGAGTAAAACTGACAAACTGATGTTGTGTCCATGACTGCCTTATTATGTTCTACTTTAATGCTGTAATGTCTTGCTTTGGGCTGATATTAAAATGAGTGACTTTTTTTCCCCCCAGATATCCAGGAACGCGTAGACCTGTTGAAACACGGCAGAGGGTCATTTTTGGTCTTCTCTGGCTTTGATGCAACCCAAGAGGAGCTGGATATTGTCTCCACCAACACGTGGCTGTTTAAAAATAACGACATGGACGGCTCGTAAGTACCAGCCACCAGCTGCCCACACAAACATTCATGCACACATTCAGCCACAAACTAACTGGCTCAAATACGCATACTCACTCAGTCAAAATGTTTTTGTATACCAGGATTATTGTTGATAGTGTGTCCTGCTGAATTGAAATGAGATGATGTCACCCTCTATACTCTAAAGGTGGAGCTGTTGCATAAAAAATGAGAAAAAAAACTTTGTCATCACTTGTAGTCTAGAGTTTTACGTGGAGATTAGTTGTTTCCGGTAATGTTCCCCATAATGACTGGTCTGCGTTCATTCATGAGTGTGTATTATCACACTTAATATTAATTATCCGCCTTGTCATAGCGGGCATCTTTAAGACTTCCCTGATTGGCCGGATGGTGGAGCTTTAAGAAATCATTGAAAATGTTAACAAGGTCAGACTCCTCATCCCTTTTGACCTTAGGTCATGAGGTTTGCCACCAGAATCCATGATGGATACGCGATCATGGATCTGCCATTTTGAATTTCTAAAAAACACTCTCTGGAACACACTGACCTTTCTGCAAAAAACCTAATATGCCACTCAACACAATGTTTTTTAGATTAATACCTAAAAGAAAATGACCACTATTGACCAATAAACAATTATGTGGGTGGGGTCTGGCACATCAATGGATATAATTCAGTAATGGAAATTCCCATTGTAACGAAAATAAATTGGCACACTTGTCGGAAACATTGTCAAGACTCCACATATTCTTAGTTAACCACACAGTGGCGCTGTAACTGAGTCTAGCCCATGTTAATATCTCTGACTTTTGTGCTGTTTACATGGTTCACACAAGCACGGGGATGCAATTTTTTACAGATTTTAGTTCTTGTAGTTTTTTTTCTACTATGTTCAAATTCTTGTTGTTATGTTTAGGATGGAAGAATTCTTTGCCTTGAGTAAAGAGGATGCACCTGATAACATCCCAATGATGTTTATCACCTTCCCCTCCGCCAAAGATCCTACATACAAGATAAGACACCCTGGTAGGGTACTGCACCTTTGAGTATGAGGTCAAAAAGTGTGTAGTTCTTTGTGCCAATTCTACACCGCAGACGTGTCTGATGCATACAGTGTTCACTTCCAGGGAAGTCCTGCATGACAATATTGGCCATGGTGAAGTATGAGTGGTTTGAAGAATGGACGGATACCTCAGCAAGAAAAAGGGGGGATGACTACATGAACTACAAGATGAGATTTGCAAACAATCTCTTTGACTGGGCGTGCACTATATTCCCAAAGCTAAGGGAAAAGGTATGAACTATGGTGACAGATATGTGCAATAAGCTAGTGTATAATGCATCTTTCCTCTCTCACTCTTTCTCTCGCTTTCTTAATTTTAACCCCTCTCTCTTTTGATCTCTCAGAGTTTGGAGGTTTGCAGGTGTTCAGGGAATGATCCGTGTCAATTAAATGAATCAATTAGCAATGAATGAATCAAAAGTCAATCAATAACTATCCACGCTCTGCTCTGCAGTTGGTGTTCCAGGAGGTTGCAACCCCTCTAACCAACATGCACTACCTGGGAGCCCAGCGTGGGGCCATGTACTCTGCTGAGCACAACGTGGATCGCTTCAGTGCAGAGACCATGGCAAGGAACCGCTGCTCCACCCCGGTCAAAAATCTCTTCATCGCAGGTAAGACTCCTGGTGCTTCTGCTCTAATGCTATTAAATAATTTGACTGTAAATAGTGAGGTGAAATGGGCATTAGCCGTTTGTAATAAGACACTACAGTCTAGGCAGTACAGTCCAGTTTGTAAAGATTGCTTGCATGTCTTAGCCCATGTTTGCCTTATATTGTACGTGTGGATGTTCCAGGTCAGGATGTGTTCAGCTGTGGCATAGCAGGGGCGTTGCACGGGGGTTTACTGTGTGCCGCCGCGGTCCTGGACCAAATTATCCACATTGACCTTCTGTTGCTTAAGAAGAAGCTGAAGAAGCAGAGAGCCAGAGAGATGGCCAGGCTGGCTATGAAGTTTGAGTGAGGAGAGACACTGCTCTCTACTTTCCACACAAGACTTACTTTGAAACCAAGAGGACATAGATTTACAGCAAACATTTTCTTTTTAGTTACCATTGAATTCCTAGATTTTTAATAGGAATTTTTTAAGTAGTAAATGCATTTTTTATTGAGTGTAAATAACGAATATCCAAATAGAATGAAACATTTAAACAAGTAAAAATGTGAGTTATTTTAAATTGTAATATTGTAAACATGGGTTTAGTATTATGTGGATGTTGTACTATAGTATACTACACGAAACACATTGCAAGTTTGAAGATACTGTACTATTTAGCTTAGCGTAGGGAAAATAAAAAGCACAACACACTTAACATGGACTAGAAGCTTACAACTAGTGGCGGCTCCTTATTTGCTATTAGTCATTAAAATTTACTTCAACAGACATCCACTAGTAGCTGGGGTTCCAAGACTTTCACCATTTCCTGCTATTCCCATTATCTGAAATGCTTTTTGGTGAGGAAGATGATTGCTACGTAACGCTAGTAGACACAGGTGGAACTTGGAAGAAGAAATCCTAAGTAAATATGAGTTTCTTGCGCCTGCTAACATTAGCAGATGCTGCTAGTCTTGGAAGAGGATATCTTATGTTAATATGAGCCAGCCAGTTAAGCCTATAGTAGCTAGCTGTGATTAAACATTAGCGACAACCATTTTGATAAGTTATTGCTAGTTAGTTCCATAATCCCCAGGTTTTTTAAAGGATAACCGAGAAGAATTGAAAAAAAAATGCAACTGATGGTCAAATAACAAATGTGGGAGTAGATTAAGTCATGACTGCAAAACTTGCAAAGTGCATGTACAGTATTGTTCAATGATTCTTCACTTTTGTCACGTCCATGAATTGATGCATTTACTTGTTTATCTGGTCCCATCTGTATTCAACATTTTCTGAAGTGAATCTATACTTTTCTGTGACAAACATGTCCCTGAGTTGGTCCCTATAATGACAGTGATTGACATGAAAATGTAACTGTAATTATAGTTGAGTACCTGATATAGAGACCACCCCAGACCCCCCACAACTCTCCCTAATGGACAGGCCGCCAATGCTCACAACACAACAAATCAATTGGATATAGTCTTTCGATTGAATATCATTAGACAGTTTTTAAAATTGTACTGTCAATGTGTTATTAACATTTCAGTATTGAAGAATGTACAGTACCAGTGAAAAGTTTGGACACACCCATTCAAGTGAATGGACCTTTCACTGGTACTATAGGTCTTTGTGTGTGAACATTCAATAACCATTAAACTGCGCATGGATGGATCATAGATCCTATATTTGCAGGAGACAAAGATATAGTAACAAATCTGCATCATTGCAGAAAAGAGGCATTAATACTGTATGGGAGGCTGTGAAATTGTTGAAGACATCGTTGCTAACAAACATTAACCAATTCAAATGTTCTCTGCCAATGGGAACATGGGTCAAAGTCATTTACCAATTCCCCAAATAGAACTCTATTCTCTAGGCACTGCACACATTTTGACCTGGGCCATGCAGGGTTCTACCGGAACCCTGGAACAAACCTCCAACACCGAAATAAATAGACCTGGAAATGCACTGTGGTTTGGGAACCATCAGGTTGTTTACAGTAATAAGATCACCAGGCACAAATGATCATTAGGTTCTATTAAAAGGTTATTTGTTTTATTTACCATGTAGACCTAACCGTCTTGGGTCCTCGGGTCTACCTCTACCATTCCCATGTTATGTTATGATCCCTGTAATAATCCCTGTGTTATTTGGATTAGACCTGGGTTTCATCCAAAATGGCAACCTATTCCCTACTTTTGATCAGGGCTCATAGGGCTCTGGCAAAAAGTAACACACTAAGGAATAGGGTGCGATTTGGGAAGCTTTTTTTTACTCAAAGGTGTGGGAAACCAAAGACTTCCTGGACTAAGTGAACATTTCCTCTCCTGGCAGATTGGTGGGCATGCTCTAGGGTGGTGACAGGGGAGATGGTGGGGAGTCAGAAGAAGAATGCCTTCTCTGTTGTGAGATGCGAGTGCTTCTGTCACTCCGGTCTTTCTCCACATATCCTTCATGTGTCTCTTAACTCTTACTAGGTCTGCTGTTCAAGTCAAACCTGAATTGGATTTATTGCAGACAAATTAAAATGAAGGAAGCACTCCACAAATCAGAAAGATATGCAGTTTGATTTGAAATCTGGTGTCATTTCTTCAGTATAAACCCATGTCATCAAATTTTACGTGTTTTAGTATTTTAGTAGTATGTATTTTAGGCGTATCAAAATGACCCAAAATAACTGATGTCTTAAGATTGGATGCCAACCTGGGTGTCAGGACATTGGAGTTGGGACTGGGAATTTTGTAAATCTATTCAACCATACAAGAGCATATAATTACCTCTAGTCTAATGTTTACTTCACTATAAATACTCCTCAGACATGACATTTAATTCCTATTTTCCTACAAAGCACTTGTCTGAGTCAGGGAATTAAAATAGGCGAGGGTGTTGAGGATAAAAGCTACCATAAGGAACATTGTGTGTGTGTGTGTGTGTGTGTGTGTGTGTGGTACGACTCTTGACATGTGTGTTTTAAAACTGTAAAATGAATCAACTCTGTACGAAAATAATGAAGTTCTTCTTCATCTTCTTCTTCATGGGTTCAGATCCAGGTACAGTGTCCTGAAATGTCCTGAATGAATTTAATGGAACATATTTACAGCTGCAGCAGACACGAGAAACACTGTACAGCACTACTATAAAAGCATTGTTTTATGTTTTTGAGGACCTCTTCCTAACCCTTCTCCCCTTTTACTGCAAGACTGTTTATAATGAACGCTACATGCCAAGGCATGCTTTTGTGTCAGGAGAGAGCAGCGGGGTTGCTTCTCTTCAATGGCAGCTAATACCATCGCATGCTCATTTACATATTCTCAGAGTTTGACGTGTAATAGTGTCAGATAACATATAGAGACTGAATACATAAACTCAAACAATTAAATGCAATGAGTGGTGATTCTTTTGTTCGTTTTTATTTACCTTTATTTAAACAGCCAATGTATTAGGAGAACAGTTGCCATTTTTTCTTCTGTATGATAGAAGTTCAATACTGAAATGTATATAAAAACAGAAAGGCTACATGAAATGCGGGATGGAACTCTGATAGTGCTGTTATTCTTATTTGGTGAAACGTGGACACTGACTGAAATAAACAGTGATATTCTGTACTTTTCCCTTGTATTAATGTTATTTTTTGTATTTTCATATGCCTTAATTGAACAGCAAAATTAACAATTATGACTTTACTGTCCCACTACTGATGAAGAGCACTGTATCCTTGGAATATCAAGTACTAAACAAATTCAGCTTTGACTCTTTCAGTCACAATAGCCTGATTTCGATCATAAAGTTAGCCCTGAAACAAAAAGAAGGCATTGGCACATATAACTAAATCAACTAAAATTCACCTAACAATTCATCAGTGAGTGTGGTTGTAGTGTACCCTGCTCCAGACCCCAATTGATGCAAATTCAAAATACACATTTCACTCAAAAAAAAGCGTAGCGGCATCTTCGGCAGTGATTCTAGAGTCTTTACTAAAGAAGATCATTGGCTGTTGTTGTCAAGGTTACTAGAGCCTCTAAATGGCAATACCTTTCATACCTTAAAAAATGTTGAATGGACCCCGAACCCTACACAGATTTTAATTGAATAGGTTACCTAGCATTTTGAGCATTTAGCCAGCTACCAAAATCTTGCTGATTCCAACCCCCTAAACCAACAAGGTAATCTGTCCTAGGGCAAGATTCTTAGACCTAATTACTCAGTCACCAACAAAAATGGCTAATCTCTGGCTCATGAACCCAGTTTTCATGCAAAAATATAACAATTACCTAACAGACCAACACACCTTTACAACACCTGGCCGTAGAACAAAAAAAATATACACTCTCTTTATTTGACCTTGGTAAGTATTCAGAATTCATTTGAATTCACCTTCCTCTTTGGATTAACTCTGCAATATGGTGATCTCCCATTGGCTCAGAGCAGAAGCAGCGGCAGCAGGGAACATACTTGTTGCCAGGGTCTCTTTTGTTTCACCACCACTTTCTCCTTTTTTTTTCTCCCGACGTTGAAAAAACTCCCCCGCTCTCGGCTCGGCAGACTCAAACCACCCTCTCTTTGCGCTGCCATTATGAAAACTGATTGCCGAGGGCAGTATAACTGTGGCACAAAACTGCATTCAAAACAACAGTTGTTTTATTGTGATTTTGCAGTTAACCTGCAGTTTCCAAAGTGCCATTTTTCATATACTGGTGTGCTTGCAATTGTGCGGACCTACATATGTTTCCTCAGTGCTGTACGTCAGCCAGCATCCACAGCTGGTTTCAATCTGTGGGATCTGTTAAGAGTCAGAGCAGACAGCCCAGGACGAGAGGAGGGTTCAGCCTGAGCAGCATGGAGAGGACAAACCAATGGTTTACAGGCGCGGGGGGGGAAATCAACCACTCATTATGATGATGCCAGGGAGCAGGGAGTGTCACACCCTAACTGATAAAGCCTCTTCACCTATTTTCTTCTTGACCTCATGGCCGATTCCTGGGATTTGCCGTCGAACTTTTACGTACCAGCGTGAGCGAGTGTGTCTTTCCTGAATGTAAATGTCTTTTGTGGGATCAAATGGACTATTTACAATACGCGAGTGCGTGTATATATTGTTCAGCCATACCATGCAAATCTGAAATAAATAAAAAGCAGGCACATTTTTCTCTGTCTGTGTTTCTCCCCGTGCAGGAAACCAAACCAGACGGTTCTTTTTACAACTCTGTTGAAGTTTCTTTTTTACTTTGGCAAAACTCTACTAGCTAGCCTAGATGGAAACGATTTTCCAGTGGACATGTTCAGACTGAGACAATCCAATCAGTCAATCATTTGAAGGCCCAATAAATGTAAAACACTTCTACATCATCTTCCACATTACATACACCACGTTGAAAACACACACAACGTTCTGATTAACTATGCACTAGTAGGACAGATCACTCTTTGGAATGGCACTCATCTGTAGTTGGGCGTGTTAAGCTGAGCTCAACATCGTCTGTAACTTCTTCTCATTCCATCCAAATGAAGAGAAAAAGCACCGTTATACCCCCCTGTGAGGGAGTACACCTCAAAGTAAACCCACTTGCTAATAGGGAATAGGGTGCCATTTCTCTCTGTAAAACTGTGAAAAAGATACAGAACATTTCAGGACCTCATAACACCCCGGATGATTGGGGGATGCTAGGGAGTTGTATAAGAACTTATCAACAGTCCTCCTAGTACAATATCCAACATCCCAGTTAGAAATGCAAATCCAGAAACAATATTTTTTCTTAATAACGACAACATACTAGGCTATATTGATATGTAATATAAACACTGTTAAAAGAAGCTATGGGTTTTTAATAACAGCTTCCAATGCACAATGTAAGATTTCAAAGTCTGTACACTGTGTTGCCCAAATGGCAACTCATACCCTCCATAGTGTATTGCTTAAAGGTACTGTAGACCCCTATATGCCCTGGTCAATAGCAGTGTGCTAAAGAAAACTATTCTATTTGGGACAAAACATACAGTGGTGCAAACCGCGCATACACCCCCCAAATCAGCGCTGCACCAAGAGCTCCCAGAGAGCAGCTCGGGGCAGAGGCCAAAAGAAGGAAAGACCATGCACCAGTGGTGACTGCACGACGCAGGTGCGGGAAGACAGCCAGGAGATGGAGGGCACTGACACAGAAGCTGTCAGAGACCCCCGGCACCCATTCCTCCTAAACCCCCTAGGGGAGGCTGCCCCCAGGGCTGACGCTGCCTCAAGGGTTTGTCATTTGCTTGTGTTTTCTCCCTCCCCTCACCCTTCTCTTTGCGTTAATAACCCCCCCCCCCCCACATCCCTGAACCCACCCTCTGTGTCTGTTCTCTATGGCTCTCCCCGAAACACTACACATACTCAATCTTTGTGTTTCTCCCCCTTACATTTTCCTCACATCTCCAGCAAGAGTATCTGCCCGGACTGGCCAGCACGCTCCCTATTGGCGCTCCAGCTCAACCGATTTGGCCGTGGCGTCCTGTCACCATGGAACAGTCTTCATTGGCTCCACTGAGCTATATGTTTGACTAAGCTCAGTGGAATGCGTCTTGGCAGATCTCGTCCCGTCTCCTTTCAGCTGTTAGCAATACTTCCTGCTGGACTCACTGCTGCTGCGCACATTTCATTATGAATGATGTTTCATGTTCTCTGCGTGAAGAGGAGAAGAGACTGGGGCTGGGGAAGGACAGGATGGGAGGCTACGAAAAGGAGAACAGTTGGAGCGTGCTGTGATTTGTGTAAACGCAGGCCACTTCTTCGAGCTGTTCGCTGGGAGGTTTCTTCTTTCACTGTCAACAATGTGGACTTTAATCTCGGTGTTGGCTTTTGTGTCTTTGTGTTCTCTTCAATGTTGCATTTCAGTGGTGACACGTTATAGTCCTACTGTTAATAGAAATCATTCAACAGATGGTTTTTCATTGTACCAATAATTGCAATGCAACTGTCATTAAACGGCAGATTGATCTAATCTGAGTGGGTGTTCTTTGAATGTGTTTGAATGTGTGTATTCAAGAATGTCTTAGGGTCTCAAGTGTCTTCTTATCTGCACCTGGCCACATAAACTGTCTGACCCTTGCCCTCCAAACCAAGCCCCGAATCGGGAAGATGGAGGTGGATGGAGCCTAAACAGTTGTAGGGGGGCTATCAATGTGAACAATTACTTGAAAACAGAACAAAGACCAGCCTCTGTCAGGCATGCAATGAAAATTGTTAACGATGTGAAAAAAGTGAAAGGAGACCAAAGTACATAGTCCTCAATTAACTCTTAAAGGTCTACCTACTAAAATATCAAACATTTTACTTTGAGGAGCTTATAAGGATGTTTATTGTGCTACCTGGAATTTATTTTCCTACAAACACTATATATGCTTAAAACTGTATAACTTATCAATGCGCCAACATATCAAATCACTTACTTCTTAAAAATATAAAAGCACATAAACTGAGTGACACTGAGGATAGCTGCCAGGTGAACGTTTCATTTTGC
Source organism: Esox masquinongy (assembly GCA_016801175.1). Classification (NCBI taxonomy): domain Eukaryota; kingdom Metazoa; phylum Chordata; class Actinopteri; order Esociformes; family Esocidae; genus Esox; species Esox masquinongy. The sequence goes on from JACXGI010010728.1 coordinate 13,018, forward strand.
CACGTGAAAACAATACTAATCACTAGCTACAAAACCACACTTTTTTTTATTGTCTGATCACCACTCACATCATAGATCATAGCAGCAGTTGGATAAGAATCTTTGGGTTCTTTCCAATGCTGAAAACAATCGGTCTGATGAGTGGAAAATGTATTTCAACAGGCAGATCCTTAAGACTGTGCACAGATAACAAGACAAAAAGAAATGATTCACAGCCTATGTAATCTTAAAAGAGGAATATATATATATGTTTTGCTCCAAAAAATGAAAATGTATTATGTATGTAATGTAAACTCTAAAAAGGAATTCTTCAAAAGGCATTTGTGAAATGTGCAGAACTGACAAAAGAGTGGTAAAGGTAAGCAGTGACGACAACAGTGAAATTGCAAAAGATCCGTTTTGTGTTTTAGAGGGGGATCTTTTCACTCCCCTTTAGAACATGCGTGCGCTCACTCCCTCTCTCCAATCATTGCCATAATCCAGTGTATAGTATTTCTCCATCATTTCTCCATTGAAGCCCAACCTCACACTCTATCCCCCAGCCTGTAACCCCTCATCCGCCCGTGCTACATCCCCACTGGTCTTCCCTCCTTCTGTCAGCTATACATCAGATAAATGTGTGTTTGTGTGGCAGTTGCAACATCTAGATCCAGACAGGGATAGTCCACTGGAGCGCAACACAGAGCTACAGATGTGGCCACTAGAGGGGGATCTAACGTCCCTCTGAGAGCAATGAGGGAGCACTCTCACCAGTACCTTACATGGACATTGTGGATCTCCTACATTTATGTTAGATTCTCCAGACCACTGTTTTTATTTTTCTCTAGGGCAGACAAAAGGGTTTATAAAGGCTGCCTTTGGGCATAAACGTAACAATAATTGCTTAAAACTGTGTAACCTCTCAATGCGCATATCATAACATATCAAGTCACTTAGTTCTTAAAAATATAAAAGTTGACCAATAACATATTTGGCTAAAGAAATATAGCTTCTCACATAGCCCTACAACTTCTTTAAAAAAAATAAAAGAATCCTTTGAAAATTACGTCTACAAATACTGAAGGAGGGACTGAGCAGCAGAGACCACATCGCCCCTACTCTGGATACAATAGAGTGGGAGTAAATGATCAGCGTCATCAAGAAACCAACAAAGACACACCCGGTGTCTTTATTATAAATTTAGTAGAGTTGGAGATTTACCGTTTATCAAGTCAGCCTTCAACAGAGCAAGAACATCTAAAATGGCTTTTCTTTACAGTATATTTGCCCTACATCCCGCTGTTAAGTTTCTGCTGTATGGCTCAGTAGTCCTACTTTATGATTGCGACATTGTAGACCAATACGTTTCAGGGTCAGTGCTCTGATGGACTAAAATAGCACTTAACCTATTTAACACATATCCACCAACAGAATGGGAGTGGTGTCAATAGCATCTACATAAATCAAATCAAACCAACTCAAGCAGCCAAGTGGATATGAGACAGTTAATTGGCATGCTCATAACAAGATACCAAAAAGCCAAAAAATGTTAACAACATGTCAACCACCTCGAACAAAACACGCGGAGCAAGATCTGGGTTGTCGTCAGGGGCCTTTTTGTTCTGGTATCCAGCAGTGTGACACTGATTCTTCCGTCTAGATCTGCAGAGAACCTAATGTGGCTCAGTTTGCTGTCCTGGTGGGAGATGTGTTTTCTCTGGCTGGCCCTCAATGGGTCCTGGACTGAGCCAAATGGGTGCATTCGCAATGGCACCCTATTCCCTAAATATGACAACTGTCGACCAGAACTCCAGAGCCATAGCCCTTAAGTGTACTTAATTGAGACTAGAGTGCCATTTGTGATGCAGCCGAGGCGGAGAACAGCTCACACACTCAGTCCAGACATGTTGATATTGCAACGCTGGACATCTTCTTTTAACAGATGGACAGTGCCTTGAGGCTGAACTGTAGAGCAACCGTACTCAGTAGATGTACACGTCGCCAGGACAGGGTCACTGAATGTCGTTTTTAATTGATCAAAGATATTCCGTAATTCCCAAAAAATGTCTCGACTTATACCCACAGAGCATGTGGCCACTGCACAAATTGTAGAAGAAATCCCATCTCAAACTTGCACCTCATATAGACAGTTTCTGAAAGGCTTGGTATTTTCTCAGAGGAGTATGTCATTCAGTTAAGTGGAGGATGGTTTACATTGCATGCGCAGCAATGTTTGTAACGGCAGCTAGCCCCCCGGAACAAAGGGGCAGACTTCTCCTTGTGGGCTGGTCCATTTTAGAAAAAAATCCATTTTAGATCTGTTCTTTTACACATCCACCACTCTTGAAACCAAGAGTGTCAAACAGTGGCAGTTGGACCTAGGCCTTCTGTGGGGAAAATATTCTCCACAGAATCACAGCATCAGTCATTTACTTTATGCGCCCGACATGTAATCTAGCTCTGACGCAGAGAATCAATGCTTTTCGATAACATCCTAAATTATTTAAACTGGCCTTAACCAGAGTCCGAGCTCCGTGGACCTGAAGTGTGTGCTTTGTTTAGTGCACGGTTTACCTAATCGCCGGCACAGCCTACAACTGTCTGTTGAATAGTTGTGCGCTTTCTCTCAGATAGCCTCCTTCAAAATTATATATTAGACTACATAATGACAAAAGTAGATGCAGTGTTTGAAAAAAATATATATTTTTGAACGTTTGGAGTGAGCATGGAAAGTGTTTTAGTAGAGAAATCAAGAGGAGTGTCCAGTGAGTTGGAGACAGGAGTGCCCAGTGAGTCGGAGACAGAAGGAGTGCCCAGTGGGTGATGAGCTGGAGACAGAATGTTTGACTTTGCTGGAACATAGCCTGCTCTGGCCTGTGCTTCAGGCAGCAAAACGACAGTATCCTACCTGCTCAGAATAATGTGACAACTTGCAACACCTACTTAACATAAGCAAAACATTCATTGACACAAATTAGTAACAATGACCATATCCACCCGGGTAGGCTAGTCACAATTTTATGAATAATTATTTCTTGATGACAGATTTTTTTTTCTCAGAATAAATAAAACTTAAAGGTTGGATGTTTCTAATTTCTTTCCAGGGTGACATTAAGCTGATTCAACATAAGGTAAATTTTTTATAACACTTTTTTACTCCTCTTTACTGTACTTCCTCTAGCTGGTCTACCATGTATTGGCTTTGTCAATATTGAACCCCCTGGTTCAGCTACCTGTTTACTGCAGGTCTCCTCCCTGGCCTCCAGCTCTATGGAATAAGCCTCCTCACTAGCTAATGAGAGTGAGTCCTGGATCAGAGCAAGGGAAAGACAGCCCTGGAGCAATACTCTCCATTTTGTTGAGAGTTTCCTTCCAGCTCAACAAAGACCAGAGATTATATTACTTGAAAGGCGGGGCTTCTGACAGGTTTGAACCCTCATTGGCCTTGAAAAGCTTGATTGAAAAGTGTTTCAGGTGTGGACGAGATAAGGGCGTGTAACCCATCGTACAGAAATAATCATCTAATGCACTCTTGTAGCTAAGTAGGCACACTTTATTTTCATATTTATAATTTCTTTTGGAGGCAATGTATTATTTTATTTTCATGTTATGCTTTCTTGGTAACGCATGTTACAATCTTCAGATTAGTAACTTTTTTACGTTTCATTATCAAAAAAACTGGATGAACAACTATGTTGGTTATTTGGTATGTTGGGTATTTTTGAAAATGTTCCCCATTCTCTCTTTCATTTTATAATCAATCCCAGTCCCCCCCCCCAACCCACACACCAGCCAGATGTACAGTATCTGTTTCTAGTGGTTGGGTTGGACTATGAGAGAGAGAGGGGGGAGGGCGATATAGGCAGAGATCTAGGTTGTTGTTGAGCGGAAGTCTAACAGTTCTGTCTACTGTAGATCTGGTCAAATGTACCCTTTTCTTGTTTTTTTTTTAATCCTCATTCTTTAGTTCTTTTCCTCCCCAGATACTCACTAACTGGTGGCTGAGGTGTAAAGGCAGAGAGGTGGGTCATTGCTGAGCTGCTGTAGTCTGTTCTGTTCTCCCTCATGATTCATCCTTTCCAAATACAAATGTTTGGTCTTCCAGTGGGACCAGTGCTGTCGGAGAGTCTGCACCCCAAGTTTCTCCATATTCCCCAAATAGTGCACTTCATAGTGGATAGATAATAAGTATTCACCTCCCCTGGATTTCTTTCACAGTTTGTTGAATTACAAAACTCGATTCAATTGTTAAACTTTTGTGATGATTTCCACAAAATACTTTGTCAACGTCGGACAAATTACATATTTGTACTATTTACTAGAAAGTCTCTAAGTGTCTGTTCAAAAGCAGACTGAAGCAAGCCATCTAACATTAAGCCTTATAAACAAAGCCTAGTAAACAAATATACGGAAAAGTCTAAATAAAATCTAACTAGCTTGATGGCAACAACATCTAGCTATGATTCAGAAATGTGTGTTTTTTTTTTACAATAGACAGAAGGGTTTTTACAATAGACAGAAGGGAATAGTTGTGTTCTGAGAGAAATACTAGTGAGTAATACAGACTAGAGTCAAGCATGTCTGTCTCTCTGTCTGTCTGTCTGAGGAATTAAGAGGGGAGGAATAGCAACTCCAAACTAATCATGGCAGCAGGCTCACCCGAATCCCCAGCTATTGCTTTTGCAAACAGCAGCAATTCGCTAATAGATTTTATGTAGTTTTTACATGGCATCTGAAAATTAGACCACTGTAATCTAATTACGGATAATTGACAATTAGTACACTACACTTGTCATCCAGACCGCCCACCCGCCACCTGCCTACCTTTGATCCACAAAATGACCACTTAATTAAAGGGAGCCCGCCTTGTCGGTCTAACCAAAAACCAAGCCCATTGAACACAATATGTATGGAATATATGGGACACAGTCTGACCCTCTGGGGTTAAGCTGGGCCACAGACAGAACCACGCCAACAGAGAATACTAGCATTAAAATAAGGTTAAATTGACCACATGTTTATTTCCGTTTCAACGAACCTGTTTTGCAAGGCATTGTGGGATATTTTTGTGTGGAGACGATGCAGTAGCCAGCAGTATTCCCTGGAAGCTCTTTGTGGTGTTAAATGAGGTATTTGTATTGCCTATGTCTATATGGACCCTCATTACAGAGAAAGTGGTGTTCGTCATGGGAAAGGACCTTAGGAAAGGTAGGCAGAGGAGCTGCAGCAAACAGCTGGGAGAGATACAGTTGTGCTCAAAAGTGTGCATACCCTTGGAGAATTGATAATATATGTACCATTTGTAATGAAAGCATGAGTGAGCAGGCAAAACAAGTCTTTTATTTCTTATGGGATTCACATTCAACTGTAGGTCATAACAGAATGGCACAATCATAAAAAAAAAACATGGCAACAAAGAAAAGAATTAACTGACACCTGTTCAAAAGTCTGCATACCCTTAGTTCTTAATACTGTGTATTGCCCCCCTTTAGCATCAATGACAGCATGCAGTCTTTTGTAATAGTTGTCTATGAGGCCCCGAATTCTTGCAGGTGGTATAGCTGCCCATTCGTCTTGGCAAAATGTCTCCAGGTCATGCAAAGTCTTTGGTCATCTTACATGAACCGCAGGTTTGAGATCTCTCCAGAGTGGCTCAATGATACTAAGGTCAGGAGACTGTGATAGCCTGTAAAGGTTTCTTTCTGGTAACTCGACCATTTTCACCTGTGTGTGTCACCTTGTGTGTCTGTAACAAGGCCAAACATTCAAGGGTATGTAAACTTTTGATCAGGGCCATTTGGGTGATTTCTGTTATCATTATGATTTAAAAAGGAGCCAAACAACTATGTGATAATAAATGGCTTCATATGATCACTATCCTTCAAGAAAATATTTTTTTTTGCATGATCAGTCATATTTTCAAAATCAATGCCAAAATGTCACAATTTTTGCCAGGGTATGCAAACTTATGAGCACAACTGTATAGGATAGGTGTGACTTCAGACAAAATTTTCCCCCAGATCGTTTTGGTATTTTGACTAATTTTCATTACGTATCACATGGCAAATTGAGCTTCAGTGGTTGCATCATTTGCAAATTTAAGATACACTGGTCCACAACTAATGTAAAAGAATGCTTGTCTTGGCTCGTGTTGTTTAACCCTTAGGCAACTAGAGCAAATACAAAATATTTGAACAATGCAGTGATCACACAAAGGTGAAATAGAAAATACAAATAACATGCAAGCTTATTCGTTGCCTTGGGTTTTCCTTTGTATTATATTGACAAGTTTTTTCAATTGCCATCTTAAAGTGTGACATGGAAAAACATCACCAAAGTTTAGAGAAAGAGAGCTTTGCTTGTTTACTGGTCATTCCCATTTGAGTTAGACTTTTTTAGACTATGGACTTCTGCTTCCCAATCATCAGACTGGTCTCACTGACTGTTAAGGATAAAAACTCTGTCTCCTAAGGCCAGCTACTTAGCCAAACTACACTTTTTAAATTTGATTCAAACAAGTATATTGAAGTTAAGCTACAACTGATGAACACATCCGATAAATAATATGGTTTGGTATGGCCCATGCTTTGCATGAAGCATTTTATGCAGAAAACCAGCTGAACGAACATAAGTTATATATGGTGTGTTGGTTCTACTACAGTTTTCTCTGTGTTACTTCAGGCATTTTCTTCACGATTGTTACACTGACTGGGTATAGAACAATAAAATGTTCATGTGAAAATTGCCATGTATTTTCTAAAAGGGATAAAATAACTCAAATAAGTGAAGTGCACTGATTAATTTTCCCTACGAGAAGGCAAACAAAACCCTAATTTTATCCCATAAACCAGGTTCACTGCTGTTACTATTTTTTTCTTTAAAAGTTTTGTAGCCAGAACTGAAATCACACATCCGACCTCCGCTAAAACAGATCCAGCAGCATGAAACTGAGTGATTCCAGATGCTGGAGATATTCAACTCAAGTGTCTGTGAGAACAGAATGATGCCCTCCCTACTCAATCTGACGTCTGTTTTCGTCAATACGGTCAATCACTCACTCAACTGAACCAAGAGTACCTGAGTCTGCTTGCCTAAATGCTGTTGCTGTAGGCATTAAGAGGTACTCTGAGGGGTCCATGGCATAACAAAGGCAGGCAAACACACAGATGGTAAAGCAGTGTTTGGAACCATGAAGAGATCAGGTTTCATGGATATGGAATGGAAAATGTTAGACATATTGGAATGGAGAAAAACTGGAACAAACGCCAACCAATGACCGGAAAGGGGAGGGCCATTTATAGAGCTGTTCCGAGGACCCTTTTTTGTACTGTATACTGTACATCCTTTGCTTACATCAGTAGAAAGTATGGTAATGTAAAAGCATCAAATCATATTAAATAAATCCTACTGAACATGGTATTTAGGTGCATATTCACAAGTGAGTGCTTTTAGGTTATTGTACAAATCTTCCTGAACAATGAAAGTCCACATCACCCAAGCTGTGCACCTCACCGGGCCAGTAGGTTTCTGGACTAAATGGGTTACTCACAGTAAATCCTTCCTTCCCTCAAGCCTTAGTAACATTCCCTCAGAAAAGATTGGGATGTGCAGGGAAGGGTGGGGCCGTCCGGGGCCAGGAGGTCTGTGTTTTCACTCCCCTATAGTGAGCTGATGAATGTTATAGAACTTGAGTCATGCACAAGGCAGGTAGAGACAGGAGAGAGAAGTGGGTGGGGGGTGGGGGTCTGGCTGAGAAAGACAGAAAAGAGAGAGAGATAGACAGATGAGAGAAGGAGAAAGATTCAGCATTGAAGATGTGGCAGTGAGAGGAGGAGAGCTTGCCTGCTTGTCTCCCTCTGCACAAGGCATAAACATGGCTAATGAAATGTTTTGAAATACAGCGTCTGTTTCTTTGGCAAGGTCCCAAGAATCTGAATATGACGAGCTTTGAACCTCCGAGAAAGATTTTCAACAGAAAATTCACTGCTGGACTGCTGGTGTCTTCTCCCAAATTACCCTTCGTTATTAGTTGGTCAAGGTTTTTTAGAATGGCTTACTTTCTCAGCCAGCAGTGTGTGTTAGTGATAGTGATTATCACTAAAGTCAATGCAGGATAGTTTTAAGGCCAGGTTCCTTGTTATAAAGAGGCTCCTTAGTTAAAGTTGTTGAATGCAGGAATGATCAGTCTGTCTTGTATCCAGTGCTGAAGGTTAGAGGGTTTTACTTTGTTTTACTGTTTAATTTGCCCAGTTTCCTCAAATTTTTTCTCAAGATATAAATTACATTTTGGACAACAAAAAAATCCTGTTATTTGTTATTGGATTCATGTTTATTTGCATTTAGTCTGATTTTGATAGTGGTTTTATGAGCAAATAAACACTTACTGCCCAAATAAATAGCTTTAAAGTATTTCATCAGGTGGCCTAAGAGTTTGCACAGTTCTGTATCTTATAGAGACAGGGGGGAAAGATAGAGGTGAGAGTTTTTCTAAAAGAGCAGGGGGCTGAATTTAAACCCATGTTTTAGCGATACAAGTGCAAGACAGGAAGTGATGTAAACCACCAGCCTGGACCAGCTCTCTATACGTAATAATCAACTATACCTTTTGGCGAGAATGTATTTTTTTCATTAACATGCGTATATTGTAGGTCTAGAAATAAAATGCTCTAAAGGCATTCTGTACTATACATACCTATAGAAATGAAAAAGTCCAAAGATTTGTCTATGCCCCTGTGTTTACCCAGACTAGACCATTCAATATATACAACTTCCACAACCCCCTTCATTGCTAGACAGCTGTTGTCTTGTGAGTTTCTGAACCAAATTGGTGTTTAACGGGGCTTCCAATGGGTTAGGTGTGTTTGAGCACACGTTAATAGTAGCTATTTGTGTAATGTACAGAGACAGGGAGGGGAAAGGAAGCTTTAAATATATCTCTGTGCAGAGTACTGTGTAAAGCACTGTCATTCCAAGGTAAAATATGTACTAAATATTCGAGTCAGCATTCAAAAATTGCACACTATTCCTTATACAGTGAACTACAGATAAGTTGTCTTAATTTGATCACCCGGTTGTCACTGATAATGTCCCTGTGCTGCAGGGATTTAAATAAATGTTGAAAGTAAAATTATCTTTCTAGTTCTCTTTCTATCTCGTTTGCTCAATCGATTAAATACGCAGTCAGGGATTTCTGTGATTAACAACATATTTTTTAAAATCTTTCTGGATGTGTAATATGTTGTTGTTTTTGTACATAATCTATTCATAGAATTCCTATCATACTCCAGTTGCACAAAATTCCATTTTGAAAGCAAGTGGTTTAGTGTACAATTGTATCCAATACATAAACTAGTATCTGCCACATCTGCATGCTTAGCAAGGCAAAATACTAAGAACTTTACATTTATTTCTCAATATCCCAGTTGAAAGATTTCCAGAATTAGTAGAGAAAAACCAGGAATCCCGAATCCATCTGTGATTTCTGGAAAACTAGGCCATAAATTGAAATATTTGAAACTGAAATATTTATGCAACGCAACTGTAGAAATGCTACACCTAAACTATAACATAATATATCCTGTCAAAAGTAATTTCCTATTAGCAACAACCACTGTTTTGTTCCTGAGTGGCATAGCAGTATTGGTAAGGCACTGCATTGCAGCTACATTGCAACCCAGAATTGTATAGATGGTTCATGGGCTTACTTACTGTTGGAGGAGATAAGTTAGAAAGGTTAACTCTCCATGTTTTGATGTAAGAGATTAAAACCTGCAACTGAAAATGATCACATACAATGCACAATTTTGTGTTTTTCGTGATGACAGCACATTTGTTTTTTTAAGTAGATAGTAATTATTTCACAAAGTTTAGTCAATTCTCTTCTGTGGGGAAAAGCAGTGTAACCACATGACGCTGTACCCTGCTCTCCCTGAGTGAGAGAGTTGAGTGCATAGAGAGAAAGTCCAACAATAACTTGAAGCAATTTCTGAACATTCGTTGTTATTCCCCTTTAAGATCCCAGAGCCCTGGTAAAAAAATAAGTGCGCTACAAAGGGTTTCATTTGGGACATATTCTCTAAATAGTGAGCATTCTGTTATCTTCTAGTGTTCCAGTCTTTCTTCCTTCCAATTCCACCTCTTTGTCTGATTAACCCAGACTTGCAGAGGAACTCTGGCCTCATTTATTGTCTGAAGTTGGCTACACAAAAATGTTTTTTCCCGACTTTCAAATACACTTTTGAATGCAGATTAAAAGCATGCTTTATAAAAGTGTAAAAGCTGTAAATTAAAGCACTACTAAAACATTTGATTGTAATCTCTGAACCAAATGCTTCTCTTTCCGGTCTCTTTTCATGTTTCCATAGTGGACATAGAGCATTATTCATGGAACAGTACTGTAAACACAGGAAGGCCAAAAGATAGAGAGAGAGAATGTGGGAGAGGAGGTATGCTATGACAGTGAATTGTTAATAACAGAGCTTTCCTCCTGTATAAGACTAGCAGAATGAACCAAACTGTAGTGTAAATCATAAGAACATTCTTCATATTATATTTTATAGTGACAGGAAAGAGATATAAAACAAGAAGTTCCTACTTACATCATGGATTATACATGTCTAACTCTCTCTACAGAAAAGTGCACGTATCGGTGGGTGAAAGCACTGAGTATATGAAAGAGTGTGGTTGTGGAATAATGGCTGTTAGTTCTCACTTTTGCCCCTCCCTTATTTCTATATTTTTCTCTGTCTTTCAGCGTCAGTTTGTTTCTCCTGGATATTGAAATGAGGACATAGTTTTTTTTTCTCCTCTCTCTGTTTTTGTGTCTCAGCCAAGTGTACTCCCTTCTGTTGATGTGGCAGACAGACCTGAGACATGAACTGGGGCTCTGCTCTCATGTTAGCAAAGCCTCCTGGAGAAAGTTGTCCATCTCCCTTTGAACAGTGTTCAGTCTCATGTGTGAAACAGGTGGGTAGAAATGGGTGAAGGCTGTCTTTATATGACCCTCAAAATAATTTATTGAACATTCCTATTAAACAACTGAACAGGTTAATAATGAAACTTTGAATGAACATCCTCAACTCCCCCCCAAGTTTAAGCAATTTAGCAGACGCTCTTATTCATGACAACTTAACTTAGTGAGGACAGGACCTATATTTTAAACCAGGGGATATTGAAATTACAACCTTAAATTTTGCAAGGGTCATGCTCTAACAACTGAGCTACACGGGACTAAGTCAGTAACTGAAGTGACTGCAACTTAGTCAGTTTAGCTGGGGTAGCCTGTGTTAGGTGGGCTATAGAGGCTGGATCTAGCCTTCAGCTTAGCGTGTTTCCATGATGTGATGTGGAGAAAGGAAACAGATGGCCAGCTCAACCCTATTCCAAGGGTTCAGCTAAATACAAAGTCTGGAGAAGCTAGAGGCTCATCTAAATATGGGCATCGTTCCACAGCCAATCAGAATACTAGGAATCAGTTCATAGCCAATCCGAGAATTAGAATCCTCAGGCTCCACCATCCATTCCAAGTTCACACTCTTCCAGTGACTAACTTTCACCTCATCCTTTTTCCAGTTGAACATGTGATGTGGAAACCTCAAGTTCTAACATTTCTCTGAAGTTCTCTTCTTGTTTTAAAACGTGGCTCAGTCAGGTTGTCTCTCGTCAGTCAGGTTGTCTCCTTCGTCTCCTCCTGTCATCTATCCTCTTCTATCCTTCTCTCCTCTCACCTCCCCCTTTTCTCTGCTCCGCTCTCCTCTATATCCCCTCTTCTCACCTGCCCTCTCCTCTTCTTCCCTTCTCCTCCCCACCACTCGACCTCTGTGCCCCCTCCTGGTATTTCCTCTGAGAGTTTCTCATAGATTTCTGGTTCCTAGCTGATAGAGGGATGTGGGCTTTCACTGTTGGCTGGGAGAGGACATATGTCAATGGGATGTGGGATGTTTGCAGTGGCTCTCCGTCTGGTAGGGGCATATTGGCTCCCTAAAGTTGTTGCCATAGGTGTAGGGCTTGTTTCTCAGTGTTTCACTACCGGCCATCTGCAATAGAACAATCTAGTATTGCCAGTTATAAAGACAACTGGACCAGACTATTGTTCTGTTCATAGGGAGTGTCTGCAGGACGAACAAAAACTGTCAACGGTCCATGAACATTAGACATCTTTTAAGAGAAAAAAAAGTTTCTCATTTAAGTAATCGGATGTCTAGAACTTCCAGCATGTCCCCTTCCCCCTGCCCCGCCCATATCCTCCCCCCACACTGATATGACTAGCTGCCAGTTAACCAGCCATGAACTGTGTTTCTCTAGCTCACCAACAGAAGGCATTTGAACAAGCTTCAGTCGTATGTTTGAGCATTTGCAAAGGGAGGCGGGGGTGAGCGGGGGAGCTTCGCTGTTTAAAATAAAGGCCAGTCCCGTGTGCTGCTTCACAATGACCAGGCACGCTAATCAAATCCTGCTGTCTCTCCTTCCAGTTATGTTCAGTTGATGCTCTCGGGCCCAATGAAAGTAGTAAACATCTGAATGTTTACGATTTACGCGGCTAAACACTTGCATGTGATGCTATTTAGGTAGAACGAAAGGGAATCTCATACAGTACCTGGTTATCTCCCAGTGAACTGCAGATGGGTATTCTGTCTGTACGTCAGGATAACACAGACAATTTCAGCCCTGAATTCCCAAAAGCATGGGTGTAATTATGACAGCAATGACAGGACCCGTACTGTTTACATCTTACTTTTTCCACCACCACAAAAGGATTAGAGTAAAATGCCACTGCAGACATCAATGAGGCCCGTTGAGCGCACTCGCCACGTCCATAATGCATGCCTGTGTTCTGCTGCTATCCCAAGGTGTAATTGGGATCTCCACGAGACACACAGGGTGCGCCCAGCTCACCTCGGAAAACCTTCCCAGCTGGCAGAACCTTTAGTGAAGTCTTGGTCTGTTTCTACGCTGCCTGTAATGGGACCTTTTGGGTAGATCGTTTTGGTGACCAGAAAAAGCCAATTTGACATAGACTGTGAGAAGCGGTTGTGAGAAAGACATTGAGTTGAGGCAGACACGTTTCAACAGAGTGCCTGCCCTGATCTACTTGGCTGCTGAAAAATAGATGGGGTTCTCCTGTATCTGGTTTCAATACTGCAATCCAGGGACAATCTGGTTTTGTCACACATAGACCATGTTTGAGAGTTTGTAAGTCAATGAACTCATCTCTAGGTAGAGGGACTGTAAAATACATTAGGCAGCAGAGAGAGAGAACAGACCCTGTGAAATTATACTTTGGAGTGCTTACAAAGGTCTTCCACTGAATGGATATCCTCACCTGTTTAATAAAATGGGATGGAAAATGTGAATGTGTGCCACTTAGACACAGTTTGAAAACAGTTTCTTAAACAGATTATATCGTCAGATTATGACTGCAGATTTTTGTACGCACATACAAAATGTGAGGTCTTTAAAATCCAAATTGTCTGTGATTCCAGTCAGCATAATGTAAGTTTGGGACAGCTACATAATCAGTATGTAGCTGTCCCAAACTATCTCATTACATTGAGGAACAGGGATACAAGACTGGCTACCAACAAAGTGAACTGGCATAACTATGGGATTGCTGTGGAATGAATTTCCAAATCCAGACATTTCACAAAATGGCTGCCCTTTCAACGTCACCGCTAAGTGTATACAGGTGCTGGTCATAAAATTAGAATATCATCAAAAAGTTGATTTATTTCAGTAATTCCATTCAAAAAGTGAAACTTGTATAATGTATACATTCATTCCACACAGACTGATATATTTCAAGTGTTTATTTCTTTTAATTTTGATGATTATAACTGACAACTAATGAAAACCCCAAATTCAGTATCTCAGAAAA